>JAGFPH010007178.1:15990-29225 GCA_018207615.1 Philaenus spumarius | reverse complement strand
CAATATAAGAATAAGGTAATAGAAGTTGTAAATCAATATAAGTATTTAGGAGTAACACTAACCACAAAATTAGCATGGGAATCGCATCTAACAGAAAAGAGTGCTTCGGCAAAATTGCTTATTAATATTGTATGGCGTAATTTATTTAATGATGACAAAGTATCGCTGAGTGTTAAGTTTTCAAGTTTCAAGTCTATTATACGAGCAGTAGTGTGTTACGGTTGTCAGATTTGGGGATATTGCGAGAGTAATAAACTGGAAGGGATTTTGCGTCTACTGTATTTGTAAAAATAATTTTTCATTTGCCAAATAATGTTAGTAAATATGCACTATACTTGGAAACGGGACTGGAAAAAGAGTAAGTTTACACACTTGGCATACAATTCAATTACGTAATACGAGTGTTACAATTGCCACCAAACCGACTGCTAAATATACTTGCTAGCAAGTGATAGATAAGAATATTTTTTGGTTTAAGAATAAGAAATCACTAGGTCGAAAGTACAACATTGATATTAGGATAAACTCGGTGGCAGGGGAGGGGTTAGATATTAATCAGCTGTTGTTTATTTTGGAGTCGATAAGAAGATATGCAAGGGAAACGTTTGTTTGGCAGCCAGAAGGTCACAGTATCACCAGCAATACGGGTCTTTAAATCTTGAACTTCGTGAAAAATCTTATATTGGGAATAATATCGGTTTAGATTTAAATACCATATGCTGGGTGTTCAAAGCTAGAATGGAAGCGATTGATTTGAACTATAAGCCTTGGATAAATCAGACGTATTTATGTTCTCTTTGCAATTTACAAGAAAATGAAAATGTTTTTCATTTTGTTGCGAAATGTCCTATTTCAGCCAATATCAGATTATTATGCTTTTCAAAGCAGGAATTAGATAGGAATGAATTTGAAGGTTATTTGAATGGGCGGGATTTTCGTAGGATTGGAAAATATTTAAAAGACGCATTGAAATGTAGATGGGATTGGGTAAGGGAATTTAATTATTGTTAAAAATTAAACTGCTTTAACTAAATAACATTACAGTATGCAGGTTATCCGTGGTATGTATTTATATATATGTAATGTGTATGCATATATAGGTATGTATGCATGTGGTGATGTGTATCCCATGTTATGTCGACTTTCTTTCTTTTCAGTTGTTCGAACTAATATTTGTAAATAATTGTAGTTAGAAATATTAAGTAGTATGTTAATTTAAACTATTTATTCCGGTATTTCTGTTGTTGGTTGTTATTCTGTAATGAATGCAAAAAGAGGATGAGATTATGTTAGTGTTTCAATTATATAGGTTTTTTATTGTTGCTTTTATGCAATGAATGCATTAATAGGATGACATTATGATATTGTTCAATTATATAGGTTTTTATTATTGTTTTTCTGTAATGAATGCATTAAGAGAATGATTATGTGCTTGTAGCTGGTGACCCAGCAGACGAGTTATGTAAAGATCATTGCTGTAATGGTGTAGTAAGAAGAAGCATGATTTATATATTTTATTATAATAAAGAAGTATTTTTATTATTAGCCTATATATCCGGGCACAGAATGCTCCTTCTAACTTTTTATAATTTCGAGGAGGAACCAATCGAAGTTTCTCAAAAACTATTTATATTTATGCAATTTATTAAAGTATATTTACAATATATTTTTAACTTACTAAAGCTATCCAAATGGACTAACCACCAGATACGTATTCTGGCCTTAGTATTTCCTTAATCAAGAGGTAGCTCAATCGTATGAACGTGCATAAAGGCTACAGGTAGAAAGGACATTTTAAATGCACACGATACAATCAATTACGATTACAAAATAAATTTTTCTACACAATATTTGGGAAAGAATACATAATTATTATCTAGTTAAATGTTAATGTTAGGAGACGTTGCATCTTAATAGTCCTTATAATCACTAAACCCCTCTTCTTAATTTACCCGGTACTTTGTAAAACAACAATACAAGTATATTCTACACACTTTAAATTTGCATACTATTTTACTTTAGTAAAACATCAAATAAAAAATTTTGGTTAATAAATTATAATTAAGGATTTTACAATGTTAACAAAATAAATGCTCCAAATTATATCCATGCAATTTTTGTTAACATTCATTCTAATTTAACATTCATTCGATTTCATTCTAATTTACTGCACAATGTATTTACCTAGTTTTATTTTATTTAATACTGTCTAGAAAGTTGTAAAATAAAAAAATATTTCTATTAATGCCTAACTTGTGTTTGTTTATTTCATAAGATTGGTTGTATATGTTTAATGGCTTGGTAAAATTTCAAGGTATCACTACTTTCTTAATGTTTCCTGAATATTTTCCCTTAGAGTCATCACTTATTCTAAACAGAAGGTTTAGATATGTCTCACGGACTCGCAGTGTACACATTTAGGCTGCTTAATATTCTATGATATTCCATGCAGATATTGATGTCAGCACGTGGCAAGAATTTGCAAGTTCCGTGTTTGGATAAGTGTTTTGGGGACAGTATTTATTTATTAAAAATAAGGTAAACAGCGCCAAAAAAAATCATTCTTAGCAGATTGTCTTGTGTAATATAGACAGATTCAGCTTTAGCTTTACAATCAATAAAGGATAAGGCAGGGTGGTTTAGTGTTGGAAAAAAATAGGGGAGCAAATTAATTATGAATTTCAATATGATAGCGCGGAAAGAGGCAAATGGCAGGCGCAGTAAGAAATGATGTCCGCAAATATTAGGGAAGAAGAGCGTATAAAGTGGATTCAAAGAGCAAATATGGCGGAGTTTAACATCTATATATGAGGGGTCTAGATGCAAAACTCACACTATCCACCTAACCAAACTTTCGGAAAAATGCAAAAAACTGGTTATTGTTGAGCATATTGATAAAATATTGATACCATTTTTTTTCTAATAAATCTTTGTTGGGATGGAAATTACTTTCACATAGCCCTAAAGCTGTAGAATATAAAATAAGATTAGAATTTAACTTCAAAATATGCACAATGTGAGTTCTGCAGCAAACTTTGGTTAAAAGTGAGTTTTGCAGCAAACTTTTCTGAAAAATGTGAGTTTTGAAACAAAATATTTAAGGAATTTTAAACAACAAGAACCAAGAAAAATGAATGTTACTAGACCCAAGTTTTAATATCTTGCTAGGAAAATAATAGACAACTAATGCCAAAGAACAAATTTATTAACTAGTAAGCCCTAATACAAAGTAAAACTATAGTCTAAAGTTTATTTTTTAAATAAAAAAAACAAATATTGGGAACATAAACTTAGAAACGTTTGCTGGATTAATTTAATAAAAACATGAGCAACTTTTTTATAAAAAAGCTTTTTTATGAAATAAAAAAATTACAACGTTTGTTAGATAAAAGTTGGAAAACATTGAGTGCAAAAATTTTTAAAAATTCTCGTAGTTAACTTCTTCAATGGGTTCACAGGTTGGCTCGTGTTCTTCACAGACAGTAGAAGCCCCATCAATGATGAATTTGTAAAAAACAAATCTTCGTTTGCTCTCCACTCATTGCCATAATGTTTGTTCAACAAATTATTTACATCATCTTTCTTTTCTTGTTTTAATGTGTTTGATTTAGGCACTACAGGAGGATTCATACTAGACATTAACGCCCCTGACTTTGTTAGCGATTTGTATTGCCCGAGGTCAGAATTGTAAGTGTATTCTCCTCTAACTAGTATTCTCTTTTTTTTAGTTTTCTTTACCATAATTCTCCTGCATGATGTAATCTGGAAGTGAAATTGGCTTGGCTTCTTTATAACGGTGTCTTTTTCTTTTTTCCAATTGAAAACATCACAGTCTTCACCCACTTTCACTACTTTTGCATGCTCCTTCATAACGTCTTCGTACTCTGAAGGGTGATAGATGACTTCTTTTTTCCTGATCACTTTTTCTGTAATCCCAAAAACTCTGTCTGGTGGTAGATAACTATGTCCTGTGATAGGAAAAAATAGCTCAATATTTTTGATATTTGTAGGGACATGTTTGTATAGCCAGAAACATGCCATGGCCAGAACAATCGAATTTTTGTTCTGGCCACCACATCCATCACATACTAACCTAACAGTCTCCACTGGTTTCTCCATTACTGTGGTGTTTAACGTGTTATAAACGCAGGAAGCTATCTCGGTAAATTTTGTCCTTCCTAGCATAGAAGTTTTGGTTGAATCTTCTGATATCTTGGAGGGGAACTGTTTTACATTTATATTTCCCTCCACTATGATTACATGTAGGGAATGCTGGCAAATCTTTTGCTGAATACCTAAAACAAAAGAAAAAAGTTATTACCTTTTGTAAAGTTTAAAGCTAATAACATTTTTCTTGGTTTTTGTAGTTAAAACTGTACCCTAACATATTTTGTAAAACTTAACCTAACCTATTCTTTTAAAATAGGTTAGTTTGACAAGCCCTAGAACAATTAATTACAAGAGAATAAGTAGGCCTAAACACAACAACTGTATTTTGATCCAGCAACTAAATAATAGCCTAAAACTAACCTTGCTGTTTTTAGCTTATTTCGCTTCCAGTTTTCTGGGGTTTTAATCTTTTTTCTTGTAAGGCCAGTAGATGGTTTTACAAAATCTTCCATGGTGAAAATTTAACACAAACTGAATTCACAATTAATTAATTATAAAAACAATCATTTGAATTAAAATTACTTTGTGAAAGTTACAATATAGCACAACATCGACATCGACATGACAGACAACTGAAGTAAACAATCCCATGATGCATTGTGAGT
Organism: Philaenus spumarius; assembly: GCA_018207615.1. NCBI lineage: Eukaryota > Metazoa > Arthropoda > Insecta > Hemiptera > Aphrophoridae > Philaenus > Philaenus spumarius. The sequence goes on along the minus strand of JAGFPH010007178.1, from coordinate 24,450 downwards.
ATGCCTTCAGCTCCCTGATTGGTTGATTTGGAGAATGTGAGTTTTGCTACAAATCAGCTGTTGGATAATGTGGCTTATGCTTCAGAACCTGATTTTTACCATTTAAATGTTGCCCAAAAATGTTAGTTTTGCTCTAAACAACTATTATAGTCAGATCCGCCTTATCAAAACGAACACGGTGATATAAATATCTCAATACCGCCAAAAATTGGATAATGTGACTTTTGCATCTACACCCCTCATATATAAAAGCGAAATACCACTGACTCACTGACTCACTGACTCACTCATCACGATTTCTCAAAAACTAAAGAACGGATTGAAACGAAATTTGGTATGTAGCTTCCACTAGGGTCATAGGTGCTCACTAAGAAAGGGTTTGAAAAAATTCTAAATTTTAGGGAGGATTTGGGGGAATCAAATTTATTAAAAAAATATTTCTTCAAAACTACTTAACTTATTGGCATGAAATTTGGTATGTAGCTTCCTCTAGGGCCATAGGTGACTAAGAAAGGGTTTGAAAAATTCGAAATTTTATGGGGGGTTTTGGGGATCAAAGTTGTTAAATCACGATTTCTTCAAAACTATCGAACGGATTGGAATGAAATTTGGTATGTAGCTTCCTCTAGGGCCATAGGTGCTCACTAAGAAAGGGTTTGGAGAAATTCGAAATTTTATGGGTTGGTTTGGGGGGATCAAAGTTGTTAAATCACGATTTCTTCAAAACTACCGAACGGGTTGGAATGAAATTTGGTATGTAGCTTCCTCTAGGGCCATAAGTGTTCACTAAAAAAGGGTTTGAAAAAATTGGAAATTTTAGGAGGGTTTGGGGGTAAAAATGACTAAATCACGATTTCTCAAAATTACTGAACAGATTGGAATGAAATTTGGTATGTAGCTTCATCTAGGGCCATAGGCGCGCGCTAGGATAGGGTTTAAAAACATTCGAAATTTTAGGGGGTTTTTGGGGGGATCAAAGCTATTAAATCACGATTTTTTCAAAACTACCGAACGGATTGGAATGAAATTTGGTATGTAGCTTCCTCTAGGGCCATAGGTGCTCAATAAGAAATGGTTTGAAAAAATTCGAAATTTTAGGAGGGGTTTGGGTTGATCAAATTTACTAAAATCATAATTTCAGATCTTTTATTATTATGAAAATAGTGCTTTTATTATTTAAGATCTCTATATATATAAGCCCAATACCACTCACTGACTGAACACTTATAAAGAATACAATTACGTTAAAAAAAACTGAAAATACCAACCACCACGGGCAACGCCGTACGGTTCAGCTACATAGAAAGATAATATAGAAAGATTCAGCTTTAGCTTTACAATCAATAAAGGATAAGGCAGGGTGGTTTAGTGTTTGGAAAAAATTAGGGGAGCAAATTAATTAAGAATTTCAATATGATAGCGCGGAAAAAGGCAAATGGTGGGCGCAGTTAGAAATGATTTCCGCAAATATTAGGGAAGAAGAGCGTATAAAGTGGATTCAAAGAGCAAATATGGCGGAGTTTAACATTCTTTATAAAGATCTGTCTTATTATTTAGCGGATAATTCATATATAGTCGACAGTTATGGCCGAGGATTTATAAGTACAATTATGAAAGCTAGAGCTGGTCAAGTCATGTTAAATTTTAGACCTCAAAGAACGATTTTTACGTGTTCGTTATGTAACTCGGGAGAAGATGAAAATGTAGAGCATTTTTTAGGAAATTGCGCTGTCCTTGCAAGTGTAAGGCGTAGGTGGCTGGGTAACGTTTTGCTGTCAAGGCGAGAAGTAATAGAATATTTAAACGGGAAAAATTGGCATAGGTTGGCAAATTACATTTGAGAGGGTAGGCAAATCAAGAGATGAATTAATCACTGAGTTTAATTATTAGTTTAAAAATTGTTTTGCAATTATGTATACTGTATGGTTGTTTTTAAAATTATGGTTTTGGGAATGCATTTTACTTTAAGTTGTAATTATCAGGACGTTGTGGATAGGACATTACGAGGGCGTGCTTGCTTCCTTACTTGAAGATTGTAAAATAGATTAATTTTAATTTGTTGAAATGATATATTTGTTTGGTTAGGATAAGAAGAAATACAGTTTTTATGTTTAATTTAGTATAAAACTTATTAGTATGTGTTATATTTGTAAATCTACTTAGTCCTAGGGAATAGACAGTGTATTGTGTGACAAAGTAAGTATTTTGTTACACACACATATAGATATAAATAGCCGGTAGTCAAGAGGCCAAAGTTTGGTTTTGTTTTCAAATAAAATATTTCTTTTAATTCTAATAAACGCTTTGTTGAGTTTGCTCAAATAAGATAGGAAAAGTTAATTTGATTGTATAGGTTGAGTTTAGTATATAAGTAAACATTGTAAATAGGAGTGCATTGGACTGGAGATAAAAGACAATCGCTACTCTGGCAGACGACTACGGTCATGCCATAGTTTGCATTTTTTGTTATTTGTAGAAATACTCATATTCTTTGGCTGTTTTTATGTAATTATTAATAAATGCAATTATTATTATTATATTATTATAGAAAGATTCGTTATTTGTATTTATTGAAACATTCAATTCTCTATTTTATGATTATATAATAGTTTTGTTTATTTTGAACTCAATTGTGTTTTGATTAATTTCCAAAGAAACTTTATCGAAGCAATAATATATTTTAACCGAGACAAATTTTGCCGCCTACAGAAAATGTATTTTAATTTTATTATTACACCTTTTAAACTGCTTAAATGATTGGCTAAACTTTTTTAAATAAAATACAACAGATTATTAATGTAAATAAAGTAATCACACAGTGAAATTTGAATTAAAGTTTAATTAAAATAATACTATTTGCTTTAAATAAATATTCCCATTTAAAATAGCGAAACTGCATCAGGATACGAATTATAAAAATAATTATGTATGTAGATATTATATTAAAACCAGATTTATACAAAGAAACTGCAAACTAGTTAGTTCATAGAAATATGAAACTTTGAATAAATAAAACCGTAACACTACTGCACTAAACTCCGACATTTATATGCTCCATTTATTGATGCATTTAAATTCAAAGCTGGAATCGAGTACACATGTTTTTAAAAAGATACGTTGTTATAACATTCGCATCTTTACTTTAATTAAAATCCTTTAAAGTATTGTTGTTAAACAAAAGTAGTACCACTTCCTCACTAACTATTGGGTCAACTTATTCCTCTTGCATATGGTTAATTATAATTTAAAGTTATAATGTTAACAAACTGCTAAGCTCTCTGGCAAGGATTACTCCGGAGTTGGAGTATAATGTTGAAACTAATTATATTTTAAGGTATTTAGAATCCAAAGCTGCTTATAATACTTATACGAAAGTCAAACTTTAACTTTGAAACTGTTTTGTGTATATTCAATACAGGAACATTATTAACACCATGTTTTAAATTGTTGTTTTGATTCAATTTAACTTTAAATGTTACTTATAATAGTAGTAACGTACAATCACGTTGGGTGTACATCTTTTATGTTTTTGAAACGTTTAAATATGTATATACATAAATATTAAATTTTGAAACGAAATCTAATAATGCCTAAATGTATTAGCGACAATGTATTTAAGGTCACCATAAGGGATGAGTAATAATTATAAATTTTAAACAAATAGTTCATCACATACTCATCTTTTATACAAACATATAATACTATCTGACCCGTACGGCGTTGCCCGTGGGTGGTTGGTATTTTCAGACTTTTTAACGTAATTGTATTCTTTTTAAGTGTTCAGTCAGTGAGTGGTATTTGGCTTTTATATAATCTTAAATAATAAAAGCACTATTGTCATAATAATAAAAGATCTGAAATTATGATTTTAGTAACTTTGATCCCCCCAAACCCATCCTAAAATTTCGAAATTTTTCATACCCTTTCTTAGTGAGCACCTATGGCCCTAGAGGAAGTTACATACCAAATTTCATTCCAATCCGTTCAGTAGTTTTGAAGGAAACGTGATTTAATAACTTTGATCCCCCCAAACCCCCCTAAAATTTCGAATTTTTTTAAACCCTTTTTTAGTGAACACTTATGGCCCTAGAGGAAGCTACATACCAAATTTCATTCCAATCCGTTCGGTAGTTTTGAAGAAATCGTTTTTTAATAACTTTGATCCCCCAAACCCCCCCTAAAATTTCGAATTTTTTCAAACCCTTTCTTAGTAAGTACCTATGGCCCTAGCGCAATCTGCATACCAAATTTAATTTCAATCCGTTCGGTAGTTTTTGAGAAATCGTGATGAGTGAGTCAGTCAGTGAGTGAGTGAGTGGTATTTCGCTTTTATATATACAAACATATAATATATGTCGGTTCATAATTACATTTTTATGTGCGAAAATCTAAATTGTTTCATTAATTGTTATATTTGAGTTCTGCTTGTGCTTATTTCAATACCGCCTACATTTTCTTCAAGTTGCTGTTCTTGAAAACCTCACCCCATTACTCCGGCTGTATATTATTTCCGAATCAAACTTGAACTTATAATAAACGCGATGGATATGAATTTGGACTGTAGTATTTTTACGTGAAAAAATAAGAATTTCAGTGGTCTCTGAGCTTAGTCTTTTTATTCTGATGTTGAATCCTGGTCGTCGAGTTTTGCTTGTTTTTTTTCACAATGAATGACGAATTATTTTTGGAACATTTGGAAGAATTAAGGACCAGTAGGAGGCGACCCACAATGGTTGTTATTGGCAAATTTATCAAGGTTTAGTAAACGAATAAGAGGTAAATCGTTATTGGATTGTTCTCGGGCAAAATGCAAGTTGACAAGAACTTTCTCAAAGTTATCAGTGCTTGTTGAGGTACAGATGAGAGGCTAACCTCAGAATTTCAAGGTAGAGGAATGTCCTGATTGACAAGAGGTTTAAAGTGGGCACTCATCACAATCCCAGTATACTTCAACGTCCACCATCATACTCATCAGACTGTAAAAGTATATCACCATCATGTTACACCACCAGATGATAAAGGTTTTTTCAGTTTTAATTTCACTGTATGTGGTTAATTTCTGTAAAAATGTTGCCTATTTCCTCATTGTATGCAACTAAAATAGTTGCCAGTTGTTCCAAATAAACTAACAACGCTTGTTCGCACTTGAGTTGCATGCGAAGACCACATAGCCATACAACTGGTAAGAAAGGAAAAAAAGGCAAGGAACACCAACAGGCGTAATACATTGAGGTAATATAAACCCATCAACACCATTTGTTCCATATATGAGTTATACAGAGTTTGTTTTATATTTTTCAATAGTAAGAAACAAAATATACAATAAAACCCAGGATGTGTTTGTTGATAGACAAAATTGCACAGATGCTAGAATAGAAAATCAGTTTTAAACTATAAGTTTTTATAATTATTATCATATACTAATAACTATTTTTTACATTCTCATATTTCCATATAACTATATAATTCTCCTTTAAAAAAAAATCTGGAAATTGGTTGACCGTGCAGGCCAACCCTAGAACTTCCCGCTTAGTTTGAATTTTAAACGCTTAAAAATGAGTTTATTTATTTTGTTAAAATACCAAAAAACGAAGGCTAAACATCCCTGAAAAAGTTGTGTTTTTGGCCCGATAGATGGCAGCACCTCTGCGGCAAATTTGTACTACGAATAATTTCCGTAATTATTATCCGATTTTAATTTTGTAAGTTATTTTGTAAATGGTATGAATAAAACATTCACGCTATTGTGATGTTTTTTTTAAAAATTTATTTATAAAAAATTTTTATACAGATTTTTTTTGCTGTAATATTTTGTTTAAATCGCAGGTAGTCATTTTGTAAATACAAATTTTAAAAGAATTTTGCCGTTTTCAGATATTAACTCGGTCAAATGGTCGTATCGGAATCGTTTTTTAAAGATATTATCATTATTTCTCTCACGCTCCGATCCCCTCCTCCCGCCTCCCCCCCCCAGAACAGCCCAGCCAGCCGCTCTGCCCAGCCCTGCAACTGTAGCGTTCGTCAACTCACTCACTACTCGCATTCATACTCTGGCCGGACACACTTACTAGACTAGACTACTGATTAAGACAGGTGTTTGTTATCTGTTAAAAAGTATTTTCTGTAAGTCGAAAAGAGACATCTAGAATAAATATAGAAAAATATACAGTAATTCAAATTAAAGGATTTATGAAAGTAGGCCTATATACAGGTTCTTTGGCCATACAATATTCAATAACACCAGGGTATGAATAATATTACCCTATAACGTTAGTTATTTGTTTCAAATAAAACTTATATTTTAATACATGAAAACGAGAAATAAATAAAAAATGAATAGGGTAGTGCAAAATACCATTTATTTAAAGTAAGCCTGAGGTGTAAAAAATAAAAATAAAATATAATATAATTCAATATGTTGCATGTCAAGGTGAAAAGTTCTACTTTAATATGTTTAACATTTTTAGCAAATTTTGATATTTGTAATTAGTTTAAGTTCTTTGTTCTGTGAGTATCAACAGCTATCCTCCGAAAATGTTTTTTCTGTGAACTTAGCAGCACTGCAATAAATATGAAACAGCTGATCTAGTGATTGAAGTTGCTACAGAAGATAGCTGAAAGACTTCTCTAACTATTAATGCCATAATTTAAGATAATATATTGTCCTTTCATTTGTAATTTGCCTTTAAACTTAAGTAATAGGCCTACGTGATGTGACACCCGTTACATTTCGTTTACAAAAGTTAGTATTACAAAATGAACAAACACCTTAAAAAAATACTTTTACTGTAAAAGTAAGAGGTTTTGTTTCCCTAATGTTTTGGTACTATTATTTTAATTTTAGTTTTTAATTTAATGAGTAATTCGCGTAACGGGTGTTACATAATTTAATGTATCGGGTGTTACAATTCAACACAACTCACAACCATTCAGTGTTTAGTATATTTATATTCATTTTAAGTAGAATTTAAATACATAGCCCTATTGAGAGTTTATTAATTTTGGTAGCAACACTTAAAAAGTTAAGAATGATATGTTATTTTAAATAAAATTGAACACGATAACATCTTCAAATTTTATACTGCGAATTTCCTATTTGTAATTCCAGAATCCATCTTTTAACATATTTACTGGGCAATGAATGTTAGGCGTATCAAATGATTTTATTTATCTTTAAAGTTTTAATTCTATTACTATTAGGGTACACCTCATACATTTTTTTCTCACGATAAAATGATGAGTGACGTTGTAAAGTGTCAGCAGCATTTGCAAAAAGCCAGAGAGTGAGATAAAAAAAAGAAGAGAAGAGAACAATACACCAAAAGAAGAACAACTTGAAAAGATCCAAAGCAGAGTAAAAAAATGTAGGGAGAAAAATAAGAAGCGCAATTATCATCAATATCTCAGATTTCGCTGGTATATTAAATATCATATTCTGAGAGATGACAAATTTAAGAATATTTTTGGCAAATTACAACAACCTACAGTAGCCCAAAGGACATTTTACAATTCTTTACGAGTTTCCACTAGCAGTTGATATTTTTGAAAAATGAATGAGTTTATGAAGCTCCAAATTGTTAATTCTAGAATTTGATTTAGCGATTATTTTGTTTTTATTTAAAGTTTTAGGCCTATTCTATTAATTCTTGATAGGGGCATATATAAGACTGATCTTTAGTAAGTCTAATTCATAATAGGCCCTAAGGCTTGGTATAAAATGTACTGAACTATATCCATGTAATGTATTAAGTATATATATTTGTTAAATATAAGTTTTTTATGAAATATAAGTTTTAATTTCTTATAGTGATCAAAGAAACCTCAATTATACTTCTTGTTGTTATTTGACACCTTATTATTATATAATATATGTTAAAAATATTAATTTTAGCAACAGCGTAACACCCGTTACATTTTAATGTAACACCCGTTACACAAGATTTAATTTTATGTTTAAAAAAATTGAATGCCAATATCAATTTGAATTACAGTTCCATTACATACATTTACTGTGGAATAACTCATATTTTTTTTCAAAATTTTACAGTTTTAAAATTCACAGAGTTTTAAGAACATTTACATGAAGTTCAACTTCACTATCCATTTTCAGTAACACCCGTTACACTCCTTTTTTCTATATTTTAGGCTAACTAAGATATAGTTAGCCTTCGTTGAAAGCCGAAGTTGCTTTTTAGATTTTGTTGTTCCTCGGTGATGCATTGAGAAAACAAATGTTAAACGAAATAACGTACTCAATAACAATAATTACAAGACGACGCGATAGTACAACAAATAAGAATCGCGGGAGAGCACATGGATGGAAACGCGGGAAACCGTCATGCAACTGTATACAAGCAACATCTGAGACGCGTGGTGGGGGTAGAGGTGGCGCGAGTGAGTCACAGCGGCACTGCACCTGCTTCGTGTCACTCTCGCGTTTGTTCTCATTACTGTAAATGT
>JAGFPH010007178.1:0-15214 GCA_018207615.1 Philaenus spumarius | reverse complement strand
GGTAGCATAGCTTGTAGCGAAATGCATTGAAGGCATCAGCAGTGTAACATTTAAAAATTGACATAATATATAAAAGAGAAAAGTTATGTTATTGGTATAAAACTGTTTAGGAAATTCCAATCTTTAAATTAAAACAAAAATTTGTTGTTAAAATTAGCGTTCTTTTCACAAATTTTCAAAATTGTTTTTTAAATATTGCATCTTATGACTAAACGGTTATATTTTATTGAAAATTGAGTTGTAGCTCTTTTTGAATCAAACTTTTTATTTAAAACCTTTTTTATAGGATTAATAGTTTTGGAGTTATGGGGAAAACTGTTTTTTTTTACATTTTTCAAGACTGCGAAAGTAGCACAGATTTTTTTGTTAGGACTTTTAGTTTTTTATTACAGTAGCACACATACCAAATCCCTAGCTTATAAAAGTGTTTTTAGGTAATTTGTCTAACATGACTGGACTAATAGTGTGTGAATAAGTTCTGTTGATATTATTCTGATTAATTATTAATCTATGGAATATTAATTTTAAAATTTGACTGAAGCTGCACGTGCAGAGTTTATTATTAAAATGGTATTAATACAATATTAATACATACTTAACTTCAGTAAATAAGTAGTAAATATTATAAAAAAGAAGTTATTTTAAAGTTAAATACTCTAAACTACTGATACATAACAAAATTATAATTAAAGTCAAAGCTGTTATTTTGAATAATTTAAGTAAAATAAACTTTGTAGGAGTAGAGTTAATTAACTGAAATAGTAAAAATAGAGCTTTCAATTTGAAAATATTTAACTAATTTACATTTAAGTTTTCGCTTGTTAATTTGAATTCAAGAACATAAATACATTTTGTATGATTGAAGTTGAAATTTGTAGGCTATAAAAACATGAGATGACAGTCGTTAAAACCAACGGGACTTTTAAATCAAGCAATGGTTGTTGCTTCAAGATAAGTAATTCTGAAGTAATTTAAAATGTATTGTTAAACTGTAATCTTTGACGAACATCAAATATTTAATGATAAAATCGTACATTAAAAACCAGTAGTAGCAGAATAGAAATTTTAAGCAGTAAAGCAAACCACAGACAAATGTTCAATTGTTAATAATTTTAATTTTGTTTTACAAAAATCATTGGACAGTTATATATTAATACACTCTTTGTTATACTATCGAATTTTATTTTGTACATAGCATATTAAATAAATCTGTGAAAATATTCATAAATAAGAACTCTTGAAATGTAAGAAAGTTGACAAGCCACAAATATTTTACACATATGTGTGTCAGGATTTAAAATATGACTTAGTGAATGCACTACACTGCAGATGTCAGTGGTTAAAAGCATACTTTATGTATTCTTGAAGTTATAAAAGCTTTTAAGAAGTTTTAATATTTATTTAATAATATTTAATATTTATAATTGTCTCCCAATTTCTATTGTATTGGAACTTTAAATAAGTAAATTTGTAGGTATGTTATTACAACTGATTGAATTATAATATGTCACAAAAAATAAGTATTTTGACATAAATCCTATATTATAAAACTAGGGATTTCTGAATGCATGTATTGAAGACGGCTCTAAAGATTTGTATAAAACTTAGCATATAACGGGTTTAAAGTGCATAGACTCAATTGAGATAGGCCTCATACTACAGAAAAATAGGAAAACCTAAATATTTCATCAATAATATTCAAACATTACATCATTCATCAATGCAGTGCAGCCCATAACAGAAGATGAAATAAACGAACTAAAATACATCTGTATCTAAGAAAGAAAAATATAAGTTTTCACTTTAACATTGGACTTTTTTCAGATGCTCTTACAATTAATTTCTTTTATTACTTATTTCACTGAGCACTCACTTGGATTTCTAAAGCAAATCTTTGATTTTATGATTAATCCTGCAATAATTGTTACAATGTATAGGCTTGATTTCACAATTCAATTTTAAAACATATACATTTAATCATTTAATTAGATTTTTGTATATACATACATACAGAAATGCCTACTTTAATTTATTTAGGCCTTATTCACGACTTAATTTGTCAGAAGAAAGTAAAACTTGGTTTAAATTGATAGTGAAATAATATTAGGTCAACACTTTAATATAGGCCAGGCTAATTATGAAGCATAATTTTGAACTTGTTAATTCTGCAATAATTGTTAATATATTTTGGACAGATTTAGAGTTATATTTGTCAGAAGAAAGTAAAACTTGGTCTAAATTGACAGTGAAATATTAAACTTTAATATATGCCTTCCCCGTTTCTAAAACATAGCTTTGAGGTTTTGACTAATCCTTTAAAAATTAATTGTTAATATATTGAGGCTTGATTTAATAATTTAATTTGCCAGAAGAAACTAAAATGATAGTGAAATAGTAAACTTTAATATAGGGCTGACTTATTTCTGAAATATAGCTTTGAGGTTGTGATTAATCATTTAACAATTAATTGGTAATATAATTATTCTTGATTTAATAATTAAATTTGTCAGAAGGAACTAAAACTTTACATAAAATGATAGTGAAATAGTAAACTTTAATATAGGGCTGACTAATTTCTGAAATATAGCTTTGATTTTGTGATTAATCATTTAACAATTAATTGGTAATATAATTATTCTTGATTTAATAATTAAATTTGTCAGAAGGAACTAAAACTTTACATAAAATGATAGTGAAATAGTAAACTTTAATATAGGGCTGACTCATTTCTGAATTATAGCTTTGAGGTTATGGTTAATTATTAATATAATGTATCGTTTTAGAGGTACTTATGAAACTCCTTCTTATTTTTCGTTCTTTTTATAGTAAAGTTCATGGTTTTTATCTGGTAAAGACAAATGTATACAAAATTTGTATTTAATACTTTTGTTTGAGTGCTACCGCAATAGGCAGAAAAAATAATTCCACGATTAAAAGATAGTTTTTTTTACTTTCTCCCCCTATACCATAGTATATGGAGAAAGTATTGTATTCGTCAACATTTTCGAGTTTGAGTTTTTGGTGGACATATCCGTTTTGGGACCCCCTGAACCTAAAAAAGTGGTTTTCGGAGGGATGTCTGGGTGTGTGTCTGTGTGTCTGTCTGTGTGGACGTTATCAGACCTAGAGCCTAAACCAGTCGTCCGATTTTGATGAAATTTGGTATAGAGGTACTAATTCACGGTATCTCCAGGCGTTTTTTTCATTTGTGTAATTTTGTATTTTTAAGGGTAATTTTCCCATAAAAACAATTAAAATAACGGAAAAATCAACTTTTCTCAAAAAGGGCTCTAACGATTTTGATTAAAATTTTATAGTTTATTAGGAACCTAAAGTACTATGAACTATACAATTTAAATCAAAATCGTTCTGGCCGTTTTTGAGAAAAGTTGGTTTTTCCGTTATTTTATGGATTTTTATGGGAAAATTACCCTTAAAAATAAAAAAATCAGTTCCTATAATGAGGGAGAAAGTATATGCCAGTTTCCTGATACCGTTTATTTATTTGGTTGTAAAATAAATTTAAAACTAAAAAAGCAATAACAAATTAATCGTTTTTATTGAAAGATTTTTGAACTTATCGAATGTTCTATTATCCTATTTTAGATTACTGTTCAGTTTTGAAGAGCTTAAAACGTGGTGTTAGTAGAAAAGATTAACATAAATGGAATGTCTATACTCCATACTGGCATACCAATCATTGAAGATGTTGTCTGCCTTTGTAATTCTCTTTCGTTTATTTTATCCAATACTCAGGAAGAATAGACATAAGAAAAAGAGTTGGTTCTTATGCTGATGCAAATTTGAGTGACTTTTATTGGATCTCCTATGATTCAAATGGTGGCAAATTTTTAATTTTTGTGAAGTATGAGCGGGAAATGTCTCAACATTCACTTTAAGCGGGTGTCTGCGAATTGTTTGCAGCTGGTATGATGTTTCCTTTTTCAATCGAAGTTGATTACCATAGCTGTATGAAACTTTTCTACCGTTTCTTTCCCAGTAAAAAGATTAATCCTAACTGGTCATATTAATAGAGGTCATTTTTACGTACATTTATTTGTCTATTTCCAAACTCAATGTTACAATTGGTTCTTCTTTACAGTTGATTTGTCGTTTCCCAAAACAAATGTTATACAAAATTCTCCTGTAGGTTGCATCTCACAGCTGAGAGCGAAGGTGAAGGCTCTAATAATACAACATACACAAAATACTTACAACATAATATTTCACATTTCGTATGCATGTTTAGTACATAAAATATATAAACAGTGTTTGGTTATAAACGAGCGGAGTTTGGTTTCCTGGTAATACTTCTGTTATCTATAGACTAACGTGATGTATTCAGTTTAATTAATACTCAGTGGTCCGAACTGCTCCTAGTAGTTAGTGGAGTAGAACCTAGTTTCATAATATATTTAAATAAAATGTATGAGTAAATTAATGTATTAAAATCCTGTTGCAGCACAGTTCTGCATTTAATTAAGATGACTCGTTGTTTAGTTTAGATCTTTGTTATATAAATCGTATTAGTTTCCTTATCTGACATTTAATTCAACATAATATTTCATATACTACTCGTATTAAAACAGGAGTGCTTTTACACGTGTTTTCATATATTTATTTAGTTTAACTAGTTGATAGCGTCTTTAATAATAATTGCATACAATTATTTATCTATTACCACTCTATTATATATTATGTAATAAAACACGCAAGTTTAGATTACTATCAAATGATTAACAAACATCAAACATTAGTCCATGAAAATGATTACCTTTTTATAACCTTATTGTAGAAGTGATTTTTAAATGAGAATAATAATGACTGTAATTGACAATAAATTGCTTGAGTGTTTTGAACACTGTTTTCTATTCCTTCGTCAGCTGTACAAAAGATATTGCATCATAATATTTAAATGGTTTATATTTTGCACAGTAATAATGTAATTTTGTTACTCGAAGTAGTAAAAAGTAAGTTTAACTCATTTTTATCGTTCATTGCCAAAATAGTAGTAAAAGTTAAATAAAAAAGTATAAGCCATTTGAACAACGAGTGGAAAATAAATTCCATGTTGTGGTTACAATTTATATAGTGAGTAAGTTTATACACGCAAAACAATTAATATAAAATATTATTAAGTCTTAGTTAATCCTCCAAATATTCACTTATACATTTTTAAATAAAAACATTTCTGCCTTTGTACAAGAAATTTGTGTATTTATACTGTTTTGTATTAACAGTTTGTAAATTCTCTTTAAATGTGTTAATCATTTTTCGAGTACTTGTTTTATATGAAATTAAGTAAATTTCAATTACAACTGTTTTATATATTGTTGTTATTTGTATTGAAATTTATCGTTATTTATTCATCGATCATTTTATAGCCATAAAACAACCTACTAATAGTGTCACTTATATGCACTACTACGTTTATTCGTCGATTGCAGTGAATGCTATTAAACTAGTTTTAAAAATGTAACATACCAAGTAAGAAAAAGGGTTATTCTTCAAATGATTGGTAAAGTTTTTGTTCTACATCTTACAGTAAGCTCCTTTGTGAAACCATAGTACTTATACGATGTTGTAAGCCTAAAGTGTGAAGGTTTACATTTCATATTCAAAAGAATAAATACTCAATAGCAACATCTTTTATTTTTGTAAGTATTGTATTTCGAATTTGCTTCGGTTTATATAGTTTTATGTGTTTGTGTTAAAACGAAGATGAAATTGTTAAATTTATTCTAACTCGATGTATTTAATATAAGTCCAACAATAAATAAATTTTCTGGCGTGAACAATTACCACGACACACAAATGAACTAAATGTATTGCAGTCAGTAAACTACAATACTTGTATGCCTTAGTGAAACTACATTAGTTCTTGAATAAAACAAATTTGTTCAAACTATAATAATATAAAACTAGTATTTAATTTATTATTTATATTGTATTTTTATTTAAAATAAATGCTGTATTGTTGGTAGCTTATATATTATAATATGATTACTTTAAAGCCAGCAACGCTAAAGTAATGAAAATAAATCCCCTTTTTATATACTTTCTAAGTTTTATATATATTTGTTTAAACATGTTTCGAATTGGTTTGTTCTGAAGCTTAAATTATAAGTTTGATTTTCATTTTATAAACGTAATACACAGTAGATAAAATTCTTCAGCCTCTTAGGGACCGTTATAACATTAAAGAAATTAAGTCAACATATTACAGTAAGTAAGACATATACAATTATATTTTGATGATTCTAATGAAAATTTCATAAATGTTTATGATGACAAATGCATAATGTGTATAGTACTTCTCATTTTTCGTTAAAAGCAACTAATAAACACACCTGCGTGCATTACATTCCAATATTGTGCGCGCACAATTGTAGCCTAAACTAATAACATTGCCAATATTGTAGGTACATACGAACAGGAATAATTTACTATTATTCATATAGTTAAAACCTTTAGATGTTTTATAAAGAATAGGTGATGCATGTTTAACAAAAAATACACAAAATGTGGATATGTTATAAAGCATTTTGATTTTGAATTTAAATAATCATAATAGTGATAATACATTTTCCTTTATAACATTGTATAATTTTGACCTATACCAAATACATGGGAGGGGAAATTTATTGGCTAGTTACCCTGGATGTAATTGACTTTAGAATAATTTATGAAGTATCGTATGTACTTAAATACCAACAATCTAAGCATTTCTGCCTAGTAAAAAAATTTTGTGACTTCTATATTTATCTCATATCCTATACTCTAATACGAGCAATGTCTGTTTGTTTGTTTGTTTGTTGGTTTGTTTGTGTGTTTGTACGAGCAATCTCGAGATCCAGCGGAAGGATTTTGCTGAAACTTTGGGATTAGAGGCTTTTGGGACTAAAAAATCGATTGGTGAAAACCACTACCTCAGGAAAACTCGTATTTTTCGGAAAAACTCATTTGAAAATTGAAAATTTTTAACATTGGGGTTATGTAATTTAAAATCAATAGGATACATATGACAAACATCAGCTGTTTCCTATAATATTTCCATCAGCTGTCTCCTATAATTTTTTTTTTTTTTTTTTTTTGTCTTAAAGGTTAGAATTGTTTTAAGCTTGAAATCAGCTGACCCGTGCTAATATTTCGCGAGTTATGAGTAGGCCTACAAAACAGTACTCACCTGATTTGTATTTACATACATTTTCCTAAAAAAAAAACACAATTAACAAAAATACCGAGTAATGCTCGGTCGCCCAGGTACTTTGTTTAATATATATTGTTATATATATATATGTTACTTTAGTTAACATAAATTCTTTTTTGTTTTGAAGAAAATAAATTTGTTTAGACTTATTCCTCTAGTATAATAATTGATGTTTAGTATAACTATTAATAGGTTATAGCTTCATTTGATCAAAATAATCGATATTTTATGTTAGTTATTATTAAATTATATTCAATTGCAAAATCAAATCAATATTTATCAGACATCGGGTTATAATAATTGATATATGTACCACGAGGTAATGAGTTTAATGTTAAAACTTAAACTAGGATCTAGGTTATGGAGAGTAAAATTAATTGTATTTATACTCAATTAGGTGGAATCAAATCAGATTGGTATAGTTAGAGACGGGAGCAAAGGTTGTTGGAAACTTTAATGGAATATCGACAATAACGTGTTTGAAAACCAATCTTGTACAGCTAATTGCTGTTATAGTAGGGATATAGTATATCATGAATTATCAGTATGAAGTTATTAACTACTAGGGGAGGCCCCTGCGTGCTCCGCACGCCAACCCCCAACGGAATTTTCTAAAAACATATTTTAGGTTTTATTAATAAAGGAGTGTGATAAAGTGTGAGGTTATTATTAAATAACCTCTAAACTAAGATGGTAAATAATGTTAAATGTTCAAATCAAATTATATCTTATATTTTATAACAGCAGTTGTAATAATGGTTAAAAGTTCTACACTTTCAAACCCTAACCTAAAAGCTAGAAATACAAAAATAATTTCTGTAAATTTTGAAATATGCTGTTAATGGAAATATTGGAGCAAAAAGCATCTATATTATCTGTTATTTTATTATAATAGTTGCTATGGTAATAAATGTAAATACATTTGTTGGTTTATCATTCTATGCCTAAACTAAGAATTTTTCCTACTAAATTTACAAATATAAAAAAAAGAAGGTTTTTATCTAAATTAATTATAGCCTATGTTACTCATGGATAGTGTAGCTTTTTATTAGTAAAACTATTTTTTCAATCGGTTCAGTAGTGCTAGAGATTACCCCCTACATACAAACAAAAAAAAAAACAAAAACAAAAAAACAAACTTTATCGCTTTATAATATTCCTAGTATAGATTGTGTGAGTAGTCTAAATTCTCTAAACATATTATTATGTTTTTGTTAATTGTTTGAATCGTCTGATTATAGATTTCTTTGAATAAAACCAAACCAGTTTTGTTATTAGTGATCTTTTTCAATTTGTTTAGTTCTAAATCCGATATCTTACCAATAAAACACATGGAGCTGATTGAGATTGACGGGGTAGTAGTACCTCACCGCGTTGTACATGTGGAGGGAAACAGGACATGCTTCTTTTATTCCTTGTCTTTCACCATGTACGCACTGCCTCACATGTGAGCAAGTTTCGTACCAAACGTTTGTAACCATTGGAAACGGTTGAGAGTGTACACCTAAATGCGACACCACATTTACACATTATTAGCTGAATGCCGTGATCATATACGTTCCTTCCTACCACTTACGCTACCTCCTGGGAAATTCATTCTGCTGCTGAAATATACCCTTACCGCTTGGTGGTTTCCTGTACTTGAACAACTTTCTGGATCCATTGTACAGCCTCCTTACCAAAAATCACCCTGAGTCTAAGCATTGTTTTGGTAAACATAAGAAAATACAACGGATGTTTTCAAACACGAGAATACCTTTATGCTGACCTTCAAAGTGCAAGAGAAAGTTTACCACTTAATAGGAAGTTTATTGCCTTCATGTAAAAATTATAGTGCATTTTACAAATATATTTTGTCGGAATTTGTGAAAAAGAGGCAGAACTTCGCCATAATATCTTTCCTGACGTGAAGTCTTGGTTGGTTGATCAGCTCCAAAAAATGCTGCATTATCACAACTAGTACATGCGTGATTTATTTTAAAACTACCTTTGAGAGTGTTCCTGAAGGCCAGAAGGTTAAAGTTATGATTCATGCTTGCGAATGAACGTAGAGTTCGTTATAACATGCCAACAACAAGATTGATTTAGTTATTGTGGGTCAGGAGTTTGAAAAACGAGACATCATTTTCCACAGCAAAGACACAATTGTTTAAGTGTATCACATAATCTTGGGGAACCCGTGCTGCTGAAGCGTGCCTTAAATCATATTACCTGTGGACAAAGATCCAAATCCCATAATTGCAGGTTCAGGTTCAAACATTAGGTTTAATTTAAACGTGATCTTAGGGCAGAATAGGTTTCAAACTTACTTCTTCAAATCGGAGATGGTAATTTACTTGAAGAGGAAGGCAAGGTAGTCATTCCATATAATATTTCATTAGCAGTCAAATACCTAAAACCTTTGATTGTAAATATCAACCAAGATTTGCAAAAACTTCACACAGATAATCTTTGTTGGCAAAAAGACTATTTTAACTCCAAAGAGCGACCCTGCCGCCAGCATTTGTGATTGTATATTGGATCAAACTTTCTTCATAGTTTGTGAAATAACAGTATGTAGACTCTGTGGTTGACGCTGTTCACTTAGCTACCTGTAGAGTTCCTTCAGACTTTAAACCCACCAGAAATTCCACCTCGCAATCTCTGCCTCAAAGTTGGGACTCTAATAAGTTGTTGCTGGGTAATCTGACCCCTCCATTAACTTTGTCACGGAACCAGACTGCAGGTTAAAGCCTTACATAGTAATATGATTAAAGCAATCATATTCACAGACTGAGTTGTACAAGAAACATTGTTTGTACCCCGAATCCGTTTGAATAATTCTATCTACCATTTTCCCGTCAAGGTCTGCTTTGCCATGACGATAAAAAAAGGCAAAGGTAATCTTTGAAAGTAGCAAGAGTAGATTTAAGGAATGGCTGTTTCTCCCACGGCCGTTTATATGTAGCCTGTTTACGTGTAAGTTTTCCTAACAGTCAGGTGATACTGCAGCCAGAAGGTCGAACACAATAATAGTGGTTTATAAGGATGTTTTTCCTTAAACCGAATTTAAAAATTTTTACTCCAGTTCACACCAATTCAAACAATAGTTTAGTTCTGAAAAAGTTATCTTGTAATTACTAATAGTCTGGCTACAAAAATTTCGAAACGCCAGGGTTGGTGGGGGAACAAGGTTTTTGCCAAAAAACCTAGCTGGTAGTTCGTAATTATCACTACCGCGTTTTTCGACTCTTTAATTCGGCATGTTAAATCTCTTGCAAATATTAAATTTTAAGCAACAGAAGGTATTTAATCTACTGATAAAAAACTATATTATATACAAGTAACACCGTACATTTATATTTAAAATAAAATGCACGAAAAAGAATAACTAAATCTGTTTTATAAAGTATTTATAAATTATTATACATTGGTATTTTGAATTTATAATAACCTAAATGTAACATTGAAACAATATTTTGATATTTTGTGTTTAACAACATTTATTTATATGGCTATGAAAGAGTTTTGGTTTGTTGTTGCGAGGAGTACATCTAATCCAATGAATAGAGGGGGTATACTGGGTATACCCTGCAAGAGGTCCGGTAGTCCTGTATTTTGTATATGTTGTTTGGGAGTATTAGGTACTAATGAATCAAAGTTTTCGTCATACTAGCTGCATGTCAACTTTGTTATACGCTAAAAACTGTGAAACGTCGGCCTATAACTTCTTTCCTGTACATTTTCGCATATACCATTATAGCTGCCGAATTGTAGAAAACAACATTTTCAAAAAATACGCTTCTCTAAGTTTTTTTTGTACGATCAACGGTTACTAAGTTATTTGACATCAAAAAGGGGGTAAAATCTCAAGCTTTGCAAAATTTTCTTGCCACTTTGACTCACGAAAACTCCAAGTAGACTTAATTTTAGAGAAATGTTATTTGTATAAAAGTGGTAAAGTAAAGCATTTAATTATCTACAAAACCCATGCCTCAAAAACTTTTAAAATTCAAACTCTGAAGAATGGGGTGAATTTAAAGAAAAATGGAAAATGGCGTTTTTGTCATCTTGGCATAAGATTGTTATAGTGGTCATTCCACTGATCTTCATTAATCTCCGGTAATTTGGTAGTGGTAATGATGCACATATTGTATATACATGTATGTACATGTAAGTATATCATGTGTGTATTATACATATATTTGTTTTCATCATCTAGTTATGATTATCCTACTGAGAAATTCTGGTGGGAGTGAAAAATTATCAACAAATATTTCACAGTTTTTATTGCTTATTATATTTTAATCTATTACACAAAACAATTACAATATGGAAGTCGATAATAAAAACGATTTATAAAAAATACATTTAAAAAAAATTTAAAAAAGGTGAAGGAAGGGGGAATTCTGTGTAAACATCCTGTTCCAGTGAAAGGATAACGTCGTCTTCATCATCATACTCGAGCGAAATAACAGGCATGTTGTCACAAGACTGTGTGGAGGAATATTTAAAAAGGTGGAACAGTAGAGGCCCGATTTGCGACACCCACTAACCGAGGAACATACTGTTATTCACTTGCATTACGCAGTTTTCAGCAAGGAGAGAGGAGCAGCATTCCTGGTTGTCATTATAAGTTGTAAACATCTATTCCCCTTGCCCAGCCCCACTCTAATGGATTTTTGTGTTCCCATCTGCGCCATCATTTGATGGTAATACTTTAATGAGTGGAATGGGCACCGTCAGAAGTTGGAGGCAGCTTTGTAAGGTAGACTTTGGCAATTGTTGTGCTTAAGCTTGAAAAACGGAGACCTTCCAGAGATAGCTCGGTCTACCTACCGTAGAGAGCAACCATAATCCTCTCCCCTGCCTCTAAAATGTCAGCCACCGATTTACCATTAGAAGTGAACTATACCCCTACCAACAGCGGATTCTTTTGGAATAGAGAACAAAATTCGGTTTTCCCAAACCCAAAGACGTTAGATGTTGCATCACATCAACTGATGGCATGGAGGAGGAGGAGGTTTTCTGCGAAGTGGAATTTGAAGGCCGAGGAAGAATAAATGACGTCTGGGGCGCTCCCTCTCCCTGCTGCGTCTAATGGAGTAACACATATGATTCCACCCTTTTCATGAAATGTTCCCTTCCCGTCGTACGTATTTTGTTGCATTTCAATCACCAGCTGACAGAAAGCATGAGTGTTGGGCGTTACCAGAGGTGGTTGTGGCTGGTATGATGACTCGAATTAAATCCAAGAGCTGACATATAATAATATCAATAAGAAATTTACAACCAAACTTCCTATGCATAAAAACGCTCAAGCCAGTTAAAATTGGTGAAAGAAACAACTTTACGGTGTGGAGTCTAAGCAATCTCTTTAAAGTCTCTGTTTGGATACCTTCAGCACGACAATTATTATTGCCAAAGTCAACCTTGCAAAGCTGCTTCCACCTAAGAATCCGGTGAACCTTGACAAATTACACCGCCTCCATTAGGTTTCAACAGCTCGTATGATAGTTTCAATGTGCACAAAACCTTTCCAAACATCTACTTAAAGCGGAAAACATTTTCGGAATCCGTGAAGCCGATCGCATTTTAAAACTGGTAAAAAAAATGTAAATCCGTGATCGTTAGGTTTTAGAAATAACTTGTATTTAAAACACTGAGTACGAACTTTGTTTAACCCATTATATAAACAGAATAAAGGGAAATTTCAGTTTCATAAGCATTGTGGTTTTTGAGTTACATTGATCACTAAGTGAGTGAAAGGCATTTGGCAAATATAGATTTATACACCCCAAGGACTGTTCGTATGTTTATTCTGAAACGATATTTAAACTTTACAATAGCGCCATTGTAGAGCACAAAAATGGAAACCGACAGAATCAATTTGATATTCCATATTGATAAATAAAATTGTTCTGCAACCAATCATGTAAAAGTTGCTTTCAATAGAATGTGAACGGAAATAGCAATTTCGTCAAGGGTTTCAATACTTTGAGACTTTCAATAGCTTTGTCGTATTACGACAAGGTAAGTTAAAAATGTATCAATATAAGAGCATGAAATATATAATACTGTACACATATTCATATTCTTAACATTTTAATTTACAAAAACATTTGATTTAGGTATAATACATTTTAAACAAAGGTGTCAAATAGGTTCTTATTAATATAAAGGGTTCAAATGATAACATATAATTTTTTTTTTAATAACTCCGGCTTCCAATTAAGATAGAATAACCCCAAAACAATTCTCTGTTTGAAGTTATTGTTTGTTAATGATTGATGTTGAATTTTATTATAATTACTTGTTCGGAAATTTGCCATCATTTGTGTGTTAAATAATCAAACACGACGTTTCGGGAATACAAATCAATTCCCGTTCTCAAGTGACTAAAACTAACGGTACATAAACCTAGGCGACTAGGCCTATGTAAGGGTGAACAAAGTAAAACTACAAATTATTACTAACCTTAAATATCTACATGAAGGATCTCAGAGCTTAGTCCATCTCTTAGCTGCGAAAAAATCATAATAAAACCAAGTATACATTTTGTGTGCTTAAAAAACTGCGTCGACTGCTTTTTTTATGAAAATCGGACGACGCATTCAAAAGTTATCGTTGTTTAAAAATTCACAAATTTTCGTTTTTTGGTATTTTTTTAACACATCTTCCAGATTTCTCAACCAATCAACATAAACCTGTACTTTTTCTTTTTGTGCTTTAAAAACTGCGTAGAATGCTTTTTAAAAAATGAAAATCGAAAGACGCATTCAAAAGTTATCGTTGTTTAAAAATTAAGGCTAAACATCCCAGGATTAGTTCCAAATTCTGCCACCACGGCGCAGCACCAAAATGGAGCCATTTTGTATTGGTGTTTATTGGTGGAATTTTCGTCCGATGTTCATTTACAAAACTGATTTGTGAGCGGAATAAGATTAGAATTCACGCCAATGAAGCTACATTTTAATTAAGTTGATGGTTTAAAAAATAATAATAAAATAATTGTGTTACAAAACGAAAAAGGCAAATCGCAGGTAGTCATTTTGAAGACAATAATTTTTAATTAATTTTACACTTTTAATTTTTAAAATCGCCTAGCTGGTTTAGTCGGTATCGTTGTTTATACATTTACAGTAATGAGAACAAACGCGAGAGTGACACGAAGCAGGTGCAGTGCCGCTGTGACTCACTCGCGCCACCTCTACCCCCACCACGCGTCTCAGATGTTGCTTGTATACAGTTGCATGACGGTTTCCCGCGTTTCCATCCATGTGCTCTCCCGCGATTCTTATTTGTTGTACTATCGCGTCGTCTTGTAATTATTGTTATTGAGTACGTTATTTCGTTTAACATTTGTTTTCTCAATGCATCACCGAGGAACAACAAAATCTAAAAAGCAACTTCGGCTTTCAACGAAGGCTAACTATATCTTAGTTAGCCTAAAATATAGAAAAAAGGAGTGTAACGGGTGTTACTGAAAATGGATAGTGAAGTTGAACTTCATGTAAATGTTCTTAAAACTCTGTGAATTTTAAAACTGTAAAATTTTGAAAAAAAATATGAGTTATTCCACAGTAAATGTATGTAATGGAACTGTAATTCAAATTGATATTGGCATTCAATTTTTTTAAACATAAAATTAAATCTTGTGTAACGGGTGTTACATTAAAATGTAACGGGTGTTACGCTGTTGCTAAAATTAATATTTTTAACATATATTATATAATAATAAGGTGTCAAATAACAACAAGAAGTATAATTGAGGTTTCTTTGATCACTATAAGAAATTAAAACTTATATTTCATAAAAAACTTATATTTAACAAATATATATACTTAATACATTACATGGATATAGTTCAGTACATTTTATACCAAGCCTTAGGGCCTATTATGAATTAGACTTACTAAAGATCAGTCTTATATATGCCCCTATCAAGAATTAATAGAATAGGCCTAAAACTTTAAATAAAAACAAAATAATCGCTAAATCAAATTCTAGAATTAACAATTTGGA
>JAGFPH010007177.1:45955-68507 GCA_018207615.1 Philaenus spumarius | reverse complement strand
AGAATGTATTTTATTTTAGTTCTGCAGTTATTGATTTCTAACTCTTATATCCTGTAGTTCAGGCCTAGTTACATATTTTATCTCACTTGTTAAATATCCTAGAAATTACCCATCATTCTCATTACTCTTAATTTTTAGACATAAGGCTATAGGTTACTTTGTACTATTAAGTTGTTATTTTCAATTCTATTGGTTGTTCGTACACTGAGACCACGCCCTACTCTGTGAGAGGGTATAAATATGTTGAATAGCACTGATTCCATCTGTTTCAGGAAAAGACGTAAAATTAAACGCAGAATCCCTCCCGCAGTGGAGCTTGACGGGGTGGCTATCCTTTGGAAGCCTACTGTCAAGTACATCGGCATAACGCTGGACAGTCGACTCAACTTCAGGCGACACGTGCAGAACAAGGTCTCCGAAGGAAAGAAAATCCAGGGTTTTCTCTCACCCTTGTTGGCGAGGCATAGCCCTCTGCCAGTAAAAACTAAACTAACAATTTTTCTGTTAATAGTTCGCTCAGTGCTGATGAACGCGTCTAGAGCTTGGTGGGCGCTTGCCAGCAAATCCAGCAGGAAAAATTGGAGACTCTTCAGACTACTGCTCTTCGCAGACTCACGCACCAGCCATGGTACGTGAGGAACTCTACCATTCTAGGGTCAGCTGGTATCCCTACCCTAGAAGTTTTTGCTACAAGATGTGCCACTAAACTGTTTCAGGATGCACGCAACTCGGGCTATCCTCATATAGCTGAGATCTGCAGGAGACTCGACATCCCGGAAAATGGTAGGCCCCGGCCTGTCGCTATCCTGGACGACCCGAAATAGGTTTCTTCAGGCTGCGACTCCATCAAGTTTGATACTAACCTGTTTGCCTTCATTTTCTATTTAAGTGAGTTTCAGATTGCTGCTTGCAGCCATTAGGGATCGGCATGCGGAGTGTCTCAGTCCGTTACGCAGGTACATAAGTGTTGTGGAGCTATCTCAGGAGAGGTCAGCTAAACACTCTTGTGACTGGGTTCGGAACCAGAGTGGCTTCCATACTTGGGGGGAGGGCGGTCTTTTAGTGGGTATTGCCAGACTTGTTCTGGATTGAGTCCCACAGTACCTTCTCTAACGAGAGGTCTGCCTAAATGCATTTTTCCGCATAAAAAAAAATTGTCTCCTTAGTTATAATATAGTTGTAGCTCATTTGTCACTGAAGATGACGACTTACAGCTCAGATTTGGATGAAGTTTTCTTCATCGTGTTCAGAAAAATATCAGGGAAAAACTCTACATATGACCATCTTCGGGAGAAAACGAAAATGCATCGAGGGTGCATGACGTGCATCTAAAAGTGCATAATTTTTTGAAACCTCTAAAAATTGATGAAAAGCCGTGAAAATCGGTACTCGGGGGTTTTTGCGAAATTGCACCGAGGAGGGGGGTACCTGGGAGGGTTGAGGGGAAATTTGTTAAGTTGCGATAGGCATGAAAAGTTCCTCTCGGGAGTTTTTGGGTACGCTAATTTAAATTCTGGTCATGCGAATTGCCTTCGGTGCGTCGAGGGGAGGGGGGAAGATGTTCCATACTTTCACTTTTTCTCTCTTCATCTTTCCTATTACTTCTCCCAACACTTCAGAGCTGCACACAAGCCGAACCAGCTACCATGGGGACCGGCCTGATCCTCAATATATGCCTTAAAGTCGTCATCTCAAAATATTTTAAAATCTTATGCTTTCTCCCTGAAAAACCCCCCGAGTACTGATTTTCTTTTCTTTTCATCCATTTTTAAAGGTATCAAAAAATTATGCACTTTTAAGCTAGGTTTCCATTTCAACAAAAATTGTGCCTAACAATGTTGGACGCAAAGTTGGGCACTTTGTTGCAAAGTTGAAATGGAAATACATAAATTTGACGCGGCGCTAAGTTGGAGGCATAGTAGTGTTTGGGGACAAAAGTGTTGAGGCGCAGTGTCTTGCGGCGTTTTGCCCAACACAATGGAAACAGTGCTGGACTCCGACGCAACGTTGGGCTTAAAGCAGCTCATGCGCAGATCACCTTCTTTTTGTTTACATGGTTAAAACGGTTTAGTTATTATTTTATCAAGACTGTTGTGAGCACAGGATGTAAACAGGTCCAAGACTTACAACATGAGCCCAGCATTGTCGGGCTCAATGCAAAGAAAGTTCGTATAGGCTCGTAACATTGCGTCAAACAAAATCCCCAACATTGTTGGACGAAATGTTGAAATGGAAACCTAGCTTAAGATGCACTTTATGCAACCGTGATGCATTTCCGCTTTCATCGAAACTAGTCATATGTGGACTTTTTGAAATAAATACAGGAAATTGCTATAGTATATCACCTGCTTGTTAGTTCGTCTTGTGACTTCTTGAGTTGTCCTACTTACGACGCGTTTCGAGACCGTAATCTCATTATCTATACTAATATTATAAAGAGGTAAAGTTTGTTTTTTTGTTTGATTGTTTGTTTGTTTGTTTTTATGTAGGGGGTAATCTCTGGCACTACTGAACCGATTGAAAAAATAGTTTTACTAATAAAAAGCTACACTATCTCTGAGTAACATCTATACATAATTAATTTGCTAGGGGTTATTTTGTGAGTAGAACTCCTCCTAGAGTTTTTAACCGATTTTGATGTTTTTGGTGTCATTTTACAGAGCTCACTCTGAAGTTGTGATTCCTTTAAAATGAGCTTAATGTATGTTAAGGGCTTCACCCCAGTGGCCCTCAATGTTGCCATGTTAATCTAATAGAAGGTCAATCTTAAGGAAGAAGAACAAAGATTTCTTTTGATTTTATCAGGGGCACAAAAAAACAGCTGTTCGTATGAAAAGCTTAAAACAGCTGATTTTGATCAACAGCTGATTTTGATCAACAACTGATTTGGATCAAAACTGAATATAATTTTAGGTTAGGTAAATCAAGCAATAGCGAAGCATTGCCCGGTCCACTGGAAGGCTATAAATTCATTTCGATAAAAACCTTCTTTTATTTCAATATTTGTAAATTTAGATGGAAAAAATTCTTAGGTTAGGCCTAGAATGATAAACCAACACATGTATTTACATTTATTACCATAGCAACCAATAAAATAAAATAACATAATATAGCTGTTTGCTCCGATATTTCCAGTAACAGCTGATTTCAAAATTTGAAGCAATTATTTTTGTATTTCTAGCTTTTAGTTTAGGGTTTTAAAGTGCAGACCTGAGCCTTGCTGGATCTTTTAACCATTATTATAACTGCTGTTATAAAATATAAGAAATAATTTTATTTAAACATTTAACATTATTTATTATCTTAGTTTTGAGGTTATTATTAATCCTACACCTTTATTATAAATAATAACACATGTTTTTAGAAGGTTCCATTGGGGGTTGGCGTGCGGAGCACGCAGGGGTCCCCCCTAGTCATGTATAAAATATATTAATTCATACTTAATAATTATAATTATTAATAATTAATAATAATCATCATATAATCGTATAATAATTAATAATTATTCAGGTCGTCATATACACACACAATGTACACACCACATAATTTGTAGTACGAACGGATTGAGCCGGTTGGTGTATACTTCATCGTCTATGATACACTCTTTACTTTCCTGGTAGACTTTTTTCTTTTTATTCTTCTGAACACGATGCAGAAAACTTCATTAAAATCGGAGGTGTGTGTATTCAAACATTTATTTATTCGGTTCGAAATCGCACTAGTTTTCCTGGTGTATTTTAGTTGTTTAATTACAAACTGTACCGCCTGTTAATTCACCTTTGGAACAAAGCACTTTTGTTAAAAGCTTTATAACAACCAATAAAATCGTATAATTACATTATCTTGCCATTAACGTAATATTGTTAATGGGTTTACTTGTAAGGTTGGTTCACTATGTTTAGATGTGCTTTTATTCAGTTGACGGTTGCATTTATGTGTATGATTACTTTGTCAACTGAGATCTAGTTTTCAACAGCACATTGTAGTAAATTTCCACATTTCTTTACAAATAATTGTACTAGTAGTTCTGTGAACAATAGACCTCGCTCGTTGAAATAACAAATGTGGTTTTGAGCTTAGGTTAAAAATAGTGTGCCAGTAAGCACAAGGTTTAGCCAGCGAAACGTTATTTTGCAATTTCCGCGATTCCGGGATTTCTAGTTCTCGTTTTTTTTTCTTTTCTTGAGCTTTAACTGCTAAAGATTTTCTTTTAAAGGCATTGTGTTTTATTTAGGTTAATAATGCTTAAGAAAGATAAAAATATCAAGTTATAGAGGGAAAACATATAATTAAATATTTCAATACTTAAATAACTAAACCTAACAATATATTTACAGTTCCATACCTTCCATATCATATTCCAATATTAAAAATAATGAAAACAAACCATGTTAAAACGTCGTGATAGTGATCTCAACTTTATTCTCAACCCATGTACCAACAATTCCCACGGTGTCCAACGGTCATTTTTTGTATGTCCTTTATCGCCGAGAGGTTTTCATTTGTTTCATCTCATTTTGTAATTCAAGTAAAGCTAAGTCAAATACTTTTATGAAATTTACAATGATCATTTTACAAGTATTCAGTTTAATTCTTTGATTTATTCTCTACACTTTCTTATTATTATATGCCATTTTTTGCAAAGGATATATTCCTAAATTACTATTCAAAACAGGCCTAGTTTTGTTAGCAGTCTTGTAGTAGGAACATAAAAACTGGTGTTTTCAAAATAATAAATATTTTTATATAATTATATTTAGAACTAAATTACGAAACGTTTTTACATTTATGAAAAAAATTATAATAATTTTTACTACTTTTTATGTAGGCCTAAAGTTGAACTTTTTCCTTTCGTTACTGATCATGCTAATAACTAATACATGTTTCTTGATGTAATAACTTTGTTAATTTTACTTCAATCATTTTTTTACTGGCATATATGAATTCTTTGAACTTGTATGTACAAAAAAGCTATGCAACACTTTTGAAACGGTTTAGAATAAACGTATAAAAACATGGTTGAAATACAAAAACTTGGACGATTTTTAACAAATTTGAAGTTTACGGCCATTTTGTGAGCTTACCGTTAGAGATACGGAAAAAATCAAGGATACCATTTTGTTTAAAATCAAATTTTATATTGTCAAAATGTCATTAGTTTTTAAATTCGACTTACGGTTAAGCCACAAACTGGCTTAAACCGGCTTTGGAAAAAAGCTTACACTGAGAGAAACGGTGCAGCCGCCATTTTTATTTTATTTAAGTGGTTAAAAATGAAAAATGGAAAAAACATTATATACAGGGTGTTTAAAAAAAACCTTTCAGGACTTTGGGATATGATTCCTCATACAAAAAGTAAGAAAAAAGTTCCTATAAACATAGGTCCGAAAACGCTTCATTTTCCAGATATCCGCTATTTTGTTTTTTGTACAAAATAATTCACATCTATTGACTGATTGAGTTCAAACTTGGCATGAAGTTTAACCTGACAATAATATACCTCAATAAAAATAAACGATTAAATCAAATCATGCGTTTCAAAATGGCGGCTGTTTCAAACCTAAATTTCTCCAAAACCGTACATTTTAACGAAAAGTGTCAAGATAACTTTTTTGTAGCCCTTTTGATTCCCTATCGGATGGTGTAACTGTCAAAACAATCGGATGAAGGATAACAGTTAAGTTATGTGTACTAATTGGTTTGTTCAACCCGGCATCCTATACCAACACAGTAAATACTACAATATTGTATGGACATTTGTTGTCATTACCTTTTAACTTAGCTACTATCCTTCATCCGATTGTTTTGACAGTTACACCATCCGATAGGGAATCAAAAGGGCTACAAAAAAGGTGTCTTGACATTTTTCGTTAAAATGTACTGTTTTGGAGTAATTTAGGTTTGAAATTTTCAAAAAGCCGCCATTTTGAAACGCATGATTGGATTTAATCGTTTATTTTCTTGATGTATATCATTGTCAGGTTAAACTGCATGCCAAGTTTTAACTCAATCAGTCAAACCGTTCTATAGATATGAATTATTTTTTACAAAAAACAAAATGGCGGATATTTGGAAAACGAAGCGTTTTCGAACCTATGTTTATAGGAACTTTTTTCTTACTTTTTGTATGAGGAATCATATCCCAGAGTCCTGAAAGGTTTTTTTATACACCCTGTATACATGGCTCGGCCTAGGAATAAGGAACATTCATGCAAAAAATCATCAAAATCGGTTAAGGCGTTTGGCCGTAATCGTGAGACAGACACACAGACATACAGACACACAGACGAAATGCCAAACTGTTGAGTTAAAACGGAGACCTCGCTTCGCTTGGTCAATAATCAATAAACTGAATATGTTACCACGGTTTACTGATAAAAACTTAAACTTCTGCGACAACGTACATTTATCCACTCGAGTACATAAAATGTACAGTAGTTACAGGAGTTAGAAGATCTGGTCATGATTTATAACTCCAGCACTGAACGAGCTGCTATGTGGTTTTGCATGGAGTGCGGTCGTGTTTCTTTGCCCGAATAATTCTACACACAGATGCATACACACTTCACTGCCCAGATAACCCACTACTTTCGTCAACACTGAAACCCTTTTAGCTTTTTAGACCTAAGTAATAATTCGCTGTCCATTATGTAACGAATTTAAATATACAATATTTTGAGATATTTTAGATTTTTATAAATATTTCGTATGGTGTCAATAAATAAAAAACTGCTTGGATTTATTTTTCATTATTAACGAGTTGAATTTCTTTACTCATCTTTCGTTGATCCAATTTGTACCCATCAGTCCATGTTTTCGTCAAACCTTAAAAGGAAACCTGATATACTGAAGTTTCTTAGAGAATATATAATGTTTTATCTCCGCTTTTGAGTGGCAGTAACGCGTATTTTTATTGGGGTTTCCTTTTCTTTGATGTTCTGTTGATAAGACTATACTATTTGTGAATACACTTTGATTAATTTATAGTGCATTCAAATAAAACTAATTCAGTATATATTCTCAACATTGAATGTATTGTATTAAACTTGTTACTACTTTTTAAGCTAATTTGTTTTAATTAAATTTTTTTAAATATTTTCTGTATTTTAAAACAATATTTCACTATTCAGAATGTGGTATTTTTTGAATAGTTGAATTTTGAATTTAAGGGTAATTTTCTACAACAAAATGCTTGTCAAAATATTAGACCAGATTCAAATATTTGAAATGTTACTAAATGTAAAAGAATGACGCGATTTTTTTTACAAAATTACTTCAATAAAATTACCAAACTAATACGTTTGCCTTCTAGTTAGGTATTATAAATATTTGCCAATACATTGGATTTATTTGTAAACTTTGTGTTTTTTCTTAATATCATTACATAGCTTATTGTTATTTAATAAAGTGCCTTTAACATGTTAACAACATATTTTGTATTGAGCTCAATCTTGACATTTATATTAATAAAAAAAAAGATAAAGTATTTGATTGAAACATACATGTAAATTATCATTTCCGTTGATATAATTAATATAAACCTGTAGCCTATAATTATTTTTTATAGAATAAACTTAGAAGACAAACTCTCAAAACTAATACTTATTTTACTAACTCAAACGCATTTTAACGTCAAAGTCGCCTTCTTCAGTGATGCACGAGCTACAATAGTCAAACTATAACTAATCTAACAGTGTTTCATGTCCCGTATTTATTCAGAATTCAAAGGGGCGTGGCTTAAGACTACGTTTCATTAGTGGGGAGTTACCAAATGCCTAGCGTTATTATAACTATAACTAACATTAACTATATAAATAAACAAGTTACTAACCTAATAATAATCTCAAACAATACATTATTTTTATATTAATATAGAATTTTGTATTTGTCCTAATTCATTATTTACAATTATTTTACTATGTTTTCTAATATTAAAAGTTTCCCAAGCATCTATTGTGTTAAGTTTAGTTACATTTTTCAATAATACGGAGTTTTATATTTTAAAATGATGGTTCTCATCTAAACAATGTTTAGCCATTGCAGATTTATCTGGCCGATTGTACTTTATATGAGAAACACGTTCTTCAATTCTTGTCTTTATACTTCTTTTGGTTTGGCCTATATATTTCACAGTTTATACAATAAACTCCAGATTTGTTCAGTTCTTGAATTTTATGTTTAGGATTTCCTAACATTTTACCAAGATTACTCTCAGCTGACATAGCTGCATTTAAATTTACATGTTTAGCTAGCGATTTTTTAACAGTATGAGACAATGGTGGACCAAACGTTGTTTTGACCCATCGTTGTTTTGAGTTTGTTGCTTTCTAGGGTAGCTCTCGATTCCTTAATTTTCTTGAATTTAATTTTATTCACTATGTTTTATTAATACTTTAGAATAACCATTAAATTTTGCAGCACTATAAATACAGGGTGTCCCGTAAGTATTGACCAAAACTTCACGAGGTTATACTATAGGTAAAAACAAACAATTTTCACCATATAATGTATAGTCCTATCTTGCTTAGTTTTCTGTATATCTGTCTGTATGTGTTTTGTAGAAAAAATTTCTATCTTCAAAATGGTTTGAGATATCAAGTTGAAACTTTTTACATTTA
Organism: Philaenus spumarius; assembly: GCA_018207615.1. Taxonomy (NCBI): domain Eukaryota; kingdom Metazoa; phylum Arthropoda; class Insecta; order Hemiptera; family Aphrophoridae; genus Philaenus; species Philaenus spumarius. The sequence goes on along the minus strand of JAGFPH010007177.1, from coordinate 59,889 downwards.
ATGACCTCATTAGTGTGCATCTTAGATAAAAGTTTCAAAATCATTTGAATATTTTTTAAATCCTAATAACTTTAAAACGAGTGATGTTACAAAAAAAAAGGCAAGATACATAAAAAATAGCCCCTTTTAATACAAGCATTTTGGTACCTGGTTTATTGATCTAAGATAAGTAGTAACAGAAATAAGTAAGATTTCCCAAGTAAAGGTCTATGCTTAAAGGTACAGCATTACAAAAGAATTAGGTGCATAAGGCATTATACATCAGCTGTTTTTATGTAACAGCTGATAATAAATTAAGAGATAGTTAATTGTTGTGATGATTTGTTTACTACTTAGAACTAATATTGATTTTAACTGCTTAACCACAACGCATCATGTTTCTGAAATATTGTGAGTCGTGTTTTTAGTTGTGCTATAATATTATTAGTTTGTACTGAAGATGGATCAATATTCAGTAGCTGAATACACTGATATTCATTATGTCTATGGATTGACTGATGGTAATTCAAAATTAGCGAGAAGACTGTAAGCAGAGCGTTTCCCTAACAGAAATCAACCGGGTCACAAAGTGTTTATTGCAGTCCACAATCGTCTTAGGGAGAGCGGAAGTGTTCAAAAGTGCTCGTATATAATAGGCCGGCCAAGAACTGTTCGGTCACTTGCTTATGAACAAGCAGTCTTGAACCAGGTAGGAGATAATCCATCAACTAGTACAAGGGCTATAGCACATGACATGGGTGCTAGCAAGAGTACTGTGTGGAGAACACTGCATGAACAATTATTATATCCCTTTAAATGCCAAAAAGTGCAGGAACTAGCCTACATCCTGGAGATTATGCACAAAGGTTAGATTTCTCTCGTTGGGTGTTGCACAAACAAGTAGAATACCCAAACTTCTTAAAGAATGTCCTTTTCACTGACGAAATGACTTTTACCCGTGAGGGAGTATTTAATGTAAAAAATAATCATGTATGGGCCTAAGAAAACCCGAATGCAACAATTCAACGCCATCATCAAAGAAGGTTTTCAGTGAACGTGTGGGCTGGTATATTAAATGACAGTTTAATTGGACCCTATGTTTTGCCGAATAAGTTAAATGGACGGTTATACTTGATTTTTCTCCAAGATGTTCTGCCTGAGCTTCTCGAAAATGTTACTTTCAATGTTAGGCAACAAATATGGTTCCAAAACGATGGGGCCCCGGCCCACTTTACAAATGCAGTCCGACAGCACCTTAACGCAGTGTATGAAAATCAATGGATCGGACGCGGTGGTCCTGTCCCTTGGCCCCCAAGATTTCCGGATCTCACACCGATGGATTTTTCTGTTTGGGGACACATGAAACAATTGGTGTATTCCACTCCTGTTCCAGACGCCATGGATTTGGTTGCTCGCATTGCTGAAGCTGCTGCAGTAATTCAGGAGCAAAATCATTTTGAACATATCCGGCGGTCAGCTTTACAGCGATTTACACTGTGCAATCAGCAGAGAAGAGGCCACATTGAACATTTGCTTCGAAATCATAATTAGGTTTTCTTACTTGTTGTTTCTTTAATGTCACTTGTGTTTTACAGTTCAGGTAATATTATTTGTTGCTTGCTGTGACATGAATTCTTCATCATTATTGGAAAATACATTGCAATTATGAATAAAACACAAACCTTTACTTGGAAAATCTTACTTATTTCTGTTACTACTTATTTTAGATCAATAAACTAGATACCAAAATGCTTGTATTAAAAGGGGCTATTGTTTATGTATCTTGCCTTTTTTTTTTTTTGTAACAAAAACTCGTTTTAAAGTTATTAGGATTTGAACATTTTAAATGGCCGCCATTTTGTTTCTGTAAATGATATTATTTTGAAACTTTTATCTAAGATGCACACTAATAAGGTCATTAAATGTAAAAAGTTTCAACTTGATATCTCAAACCATTTTTAACACAGAAATGTTTTTCTACAAAACACATACAGACAGATAGACAGAAAACTAAGCAAGATAGGACTATACATATTATATGGTGAAAATTTTTTGTTTTTACCTATAGTATAACCTCGTTAAGTTTTGGTCAATACTTACCTGACACCCTGTATATTTCAATTCTTTCTCGTAGTTTTCCTTAGGCCTAAATAACGGCAAATTAACTAATATGTAAACCGTTGAATTAAAAGCAGCTCTTTTATGTGCCGGTGAATGGTGTGAATCCTCAGTTATATATGTGTCTGTATGTGTGGGATTTCTAATGTACACTAAACGACAATTCACTGTTTTTCCTATAGGCTACACATTGACATCTAAAAACGGAAGGTTGTAGTCTTTTTCAATTTCTGCAGTAAACTTTATGTTCTGGTAAAATCCATTAATTATATCACAAAATTCTTCAAGATTTTCATTTTTGTCAAACACTGCAAAAATGTCATCCACATAACGAACCCACAATCGCGGAAAGTACTTCATAGAATTTTTAGTGTTTATTTCGAACGAATTCATAAAAAAGTTAGCAATAAAACTAGACAGGGGGTTTAATACAACGGTGCCTACATCTTGTGCATACAACTTGTTATTAAATTGGAAACTGTTTTGATACATTCATAAATTTATGAGTAGTAAAAATTCACGAACTTCACTATTACTCAACAACAACATCGTAATTATACTTTATGGTTATGTTTACAACTTCAATAAATAATACAAGTCTTGCAAGTTTTTTTTTAATTTTTTTTTTTATTTTTAATATGAGTAATATATCTAAGAATAGCTATAATATTTTATAAGATTTGCTTTGAGGTTATAAAATGAATATAAATACAACCTTTTATCATCAATGTATCCATTTATACTAATTTAAAGAAGAGATACCAATTCGTTTAGCTTCGGAAACATTCGTATATCTTCGTATAAACATATTCTATTTTTAATTTCATCATTATAATATTAATAACTTCTTTTGATGTACATTTTACATACTTTTGATAACATTTGATCTATTAATATGAAAATATACTATTCGATTAATAGTTTCTACATTATAATATTAATAACTTCTAAATAATTTGATAGCCTATATCAATATGAAATAAAAAGCAATTAAAAGATATTATTTTATCTTTCATTAAAACCTATTACTTTAAATGAGCAATTCTTGTATCTATCTTTGCATCTTTGTATCTGTCGCGGATCTCGAAAACGGCTCTAACGATGTTGATGAAAATTTGCATACTGGGGTTATTTGACGTCAGGAATTGGTTGCGCTAGGTCTTATGTCTTCAAAAACTCCCATAAAGACGGAAAAATGCGAATAAAATTCGAATAGCTACATTATAGATACAAGCCAGATGTTAAAAATACTGAACGATGCTCGTTCACCCAGGTACAAATGAGCCAAACATTAGCGAGAGCCTTTAGAGAGTTTTCCAACTGCGAGCGAAGCGAAACAGCCATCTGATTCCGTAGGCCGAGGCAGGGTTGGGACGCGAAGCGTCCAGGGGCAGAGCCCCTAGTATATAATAACGTAAGTAAATAAAAATGTTTAACTAATAGGCCTACATATTTATGGGGATGCGGAATACTACCCCCCGGAAAACTACCCCCCAAGGCGAAACGTGACCCCACGATAATACCCAACTCTCCAACATACTGGCACTAAACAGTTTAGTTAGTCCTCTAGTTTTTTTTTAATTCTAATTATATCGAAACTTGAGTGTGCGTGACGGGAAAACTGCCCCCCCCCCCGTTCCCTGCCGTCAAAATGACGTAGGAACATGCTTGGGGGGGGGGGTAGTTTTCCGGGGGGTAGTATTCCGGAGACCCTATATTTATAATCCTTATTATTGTACACATTTAATATTTGTATCTTTAATTTGATATAAATAATGTATAGGTCTATAAATTCAAAATTTAAAAAAATATGATTACAAAGTTATAAAATCTTATCTAATCTTAATAATGTTTATAATTGTACACATTTACCGGGTTGAAAATCCCCTCAGAACAGTTATGTAGGCCTACATGAAGTTTTTTGTCTTAAGTAATATTTTTTTATATTACATATTTATGATTTTTAGGTAATTAACCTGCCTGTGATTTTTCCCGGGATCTTACTAGTTTATTTATTAATTTTCACCCAAGGTGTGCAAAGAAATACAGCTGTTTTTGATAGCATTTCTTAGTCATGTAACAATGCTCTAATAATAAGGTAGAGTAAAAGGACGAAGTAGATAGCCTTTGACTTTGCAGTTAAACGGGTGTGGTAGGCAGCAGATTGACGCTACATCTGGGGTGTACTGAAATCCTGTTGGGAATATCTGTAGAGAAACGCTAAACCATGATATCTCCAATACTAAAGTTTAAAATATTGCACACAGAAACTACAGTATCAAAAATAACAGAAAAGTTTTCAATAGTACATACAAACATGCACTTCATCAAAATCCGTTCTGAAGTATTGATAAAGAACCCAGTACAATTTAAACATGGTTATTATACTGGATAATAGGTAACGAGTGAACTAACTGAATGTTTAAGCAGGGATCTTTCATTAAAACATGTTTTATAATTTGTTATTTAAATAAACAAGTGATTGATTCTAATTAATAATTTACTAAAATCTATTGATGCGAAGTTAAAAAAAAAAATATGAACAAATTTATCTTTGAACAAACTTGCCGGTAGGAGAATTTAAGTGGCGTACATCTTGGATTTTTATCCCTTAAGATCAATGTTAAATTTAAAACTAGGGGACACCCCTGCGTGCTCCGCACGCCAACCCCGTTGGAACCTTCAATAAACACAATCATGTTATGATTTCTTTATAATAAAGGTGTATGATTAATAATAACCCCACACTAAAATGGTAAATAATGTTAAATCTTCACATCAAATTATTTTGTATATTTTATAACAGCAGTTATAATAAAGGTTAAAAGAACCCTTAAGGCTCAGATCTACTCTTTAATAAAACCTAACCTAAAATCTATAAATACAGTACAAAGTTTGAAATTAGATGTAAGTGGAAATATTAAAGCAAACAGCTGTTCACTGTTATTTTATTCAATTGGTAGCCATGGTAATAAATGCTAATACATGTGTTAATTTATTAGTCTAGAGGCCTAACCTAAGATTTTTTTTCGACTAAATGTACAAATATTGAAATAAAAAAATGTTTTTATCGAAATAAATTATAGCCTATGTTACTCAGGGATAGTGTAGCTTTTTATTAGTAAATCTATTTTTTTCAATCGGTTCAGTACTTTCAGAGATTCCCCCCTACATACAAACAAACAAACAAACTTTCTTTAAATAAAAAAAGAATCATCAAAATCGGTTAAGTATTAACTTCAGGAAGTGAGTGAACTAAAATCAGGATTTTTTTAAAAATATATAAACTATTTATTTTATTTATTTTTTATCGTGAAATTTGTTTCAAGGTCTCATTTTAACCACAGTCCCAATACTCATCTGTTGTGCGTTTCACATTCTTTTAAATCCTGTTTATTTGTCACGTAGGGTCTAATTGTCAGTTGTAAAGTACAAAGTTTGAACTTTTTTCTTTACACAATACAAAATTTATAATTAAAAGTAAATCCCAAGCCAGATCCGCAATTTTAATATTCAATTACAAAATATGGATTTATAAAATGGTTTTAAATGAGGCAATGTCAAAGCGCTCAGCTGCAAGAAATCTCACTGTTTAGATACGGCTATAGGGCGAAGCGCTGGAGTCGTCGGTTTGATTTTTCTTTACTGGAGCAGACCCTAATAGGATTCCTTACATTATTATTCAATTGGAAACGAAAACACATATCTTTAATATTATCCCGTCATAAATCCTGTTCTAAATCCCTTGATCCCATTTTATTCAAACGAAATTAATAGCTTTTTTTTACTTTTCCCTAAAATTATCGATTCCGTTTGATGTAATTATACAAATTTCTAGCAAATTTGTGTATACTAAATTTGAAGATGTTATCGTTTTAATATTATTAGTTTAGTAACATATATATTTATATATACAATTCTTCTGTACATGTGTTTGTCACTGAACTCCTCTTAAACGCCTGGACCGATTTTGATTACATTATGTGTGTGTGTTTGAAGTGGTCCCTGGATGGTTTAGATTCACAATTAGACCCAATAAGGGTTGAAACCGCTCCTAAAACAGTAAATATTGTTCTTTCTACTTACCATAATGCTAGAAATATGAATATTTTTACATTTTTCCTTACAAAATACATACAAAAATTATAGCCCAGTCGGTATAGTTTACAACTACCAGTAATTTTCAATACGGCTGTATTGTATAAATATGTATGTAGATAAATATAAAAAAGTTTACCAGTCTATCGATTTCCCAAAGTTGAAAAAAAAATCGATTATCATTTTTTTCAATTATCCTTAATATTTTGAGCTGGGATGAAGATAGAGAAAAAATACCACCGTGTAGGGAAGGTATATTTCAACAAAAAAGGTCATATGTATTTATTTCGTCCGAGCAATGGTTTCTCTGAAAAAATTCGATATTGCAAGTATGTATTTTGCAGCAGGGGAAATCCCTAAAAGGTTACATCTTATTCATATATGAATGAAGGGTTGGCTCATTCGAAATTGGCTGAATTTTAATATATCGCATTGAAACTTGACGTAGGGGTTAAAATACATATTTTAAACATTTATGCTGAGTCTCAGCTTGTTATCTTGAAAATGACCCGATCTAGGAGTCGATTTCGATTATCGATTTTAGGAGTACCAGACCCACGAAGTAATTTCAATCTACTCCAGTTTCGTCAATTTTTGGAATATCAACATCAAATTTGTTTTACAAGTTGAGTAGAGTACACGAGTATAAATATTCTTAGTAAGTATGAACGAATTTTTTTTTATGTCATTTTTAAAAACGAGGCGCTTGAAAATAGTCTTCTGTTTTACCTATCTGGTTTTAACTATAACACTTTTGGATTCAACGACTCCATTTTCAACATTTTTGAACATATCGATTTAAAAATTAGTACAGAAGTTCAAAACACAATTGTTTTTTGCTATACTTATTTTAAAAACTATATTTAAAAAATTGACTAATCTGCAGCCGATTAACTCAAGCATTTTGATGAAAAATCTAAAAAGGTCTAAAATTATACTTTTTTAAGTTACTTGTGCTTTGAAAAGTAAATAATAGTAAAGGTTTATACTCCTTGATCTTGTTTGAATCTATATATTTAAATTCTAAACTTTCAGGTTGATATTTAGAAAAATTCCTAAACTGGAGCTGTTTAAAATGAATTGGTGGGTCCGGTACTCCTAAAATCGAGAAACCCATTGATAAGTCAAGTGGCTCTAGATCGGGTAATTTTCAAGATAACAAGCTGAGAATCAGCATAAATGTTTCAAATATATATTTTAACACCTATGTCAAGTTTCAATTCGATATATTACAATTTGGCCAATTTAAAATGAGCCAACGCTATATATATGAATGAGATGTCTCCTTTTAGTGATTTCCCCTGCTGCAAAATACATACCTGCATTATCGAATTTTTTCCAGACAAAAAATTGCTCGGACGAAATAAATACATATGACCTTTTTTGTTGAAAAATACCTCCCCTACACGGTGGTATTTTTTATTTTTCTCTATCTTCATTCCAGCTCGAAATATTAAGGATAATCGAAAAAAATGATAATCGATTATTTTTTTCGACTTTGGGAAATCGATAGACTGGTAAACTTTTTTGTATGTTAATCTAAATAGTTTAATGTACTTATAAAAAAATCAGCCGTATTGTAAATTACTGGAACTTTTTGTCTAAATTTACCCTTACCGACTGGCCTATTAAAGCAATTTTACATTTTGTTACATGCTAAAGAGCAAAAATGTAGTAACAACCACTAAAACAATAAATATTAATTGTTATGCAGTACTTAAAGCTAGAGATCTGAAATTTTGTGCATTTATTTATTACAAGATACATAGAAAATATAAACCAGAATTTGCATTTTTTTTGTTTGCTACTAAGGGTGAAAATGTAGTAATAATCACTAAAATACCAAAATACTTTCCTTAAAAATAGAGAGATAAAATTCTGTACATTTTTTTCTTTCAAGATACTAAGCCAGACTTGTATGTTGGTGCTTTCTGCTGATGGTGAAAATGTTATAACAACCCCTAAAACAATAAATATTAGCCTAATTGTAATACTTTTCTTTAAGCTGGATAGAAGAAATTTTGTACATTTATTTCTTACAAGGCACGGATAAAAATTAAAAAAAGTTTCAAATTGTTTCACGTTTTCCTAAGTGGTGAAAATGTAGTAACAAACCCTAAAACAATAAATGTGCATTGTGATATTTTCATTATAATAATATTTATATATACACAACAGCAATATCTTTTTTGCAATCACATTATTATAATTACCACCAATCTTACGAAAAGTACTCCTATTTCGCCAAATGTGCCAATGAAAAGCGATAAATATCGTCCTTCCACGGCACAAGATTGATCGACGAAGTATAACGAGAAATTGCACTCAATTTTGAATTTAGCTTTGGTCAACAACAAATCACACGATGACAAAACGAAAATATTGAAATGTCAAACTTAATCTCAAATGTCAGTATTATAGTTTATCGAAAATTCAAATATAGAAAAAAATATATGTTGAATTACCTATCAGCAGTCAAGCAAACATTCGGGCAGGGTAACGTCTGTCGTAACCACTAGCATATATATGTTTTTGAATATGATAATTTCAGGAATGCGAAAGGTCTGATATTGAAGACGAAATGACCCCAGTAAACGTAATAGGCGACACAAAACTGTTGTGTATATTTGTATCTTGATTAGATAAGTTTGCGCTTTGCGTCTGGAACATGACTTCAACTCAAACACGAACATATATGAGATGGTGATGTCAACAAACTTGTGTCAAAGGTTGCATATTAATATTAGTTTAGATCAAAGATATGCAATACAGTGTATGCTAATTTTACTAAGAGAGCTACTGTACTGTAAGCTCACTTTGTAGCTAATTTACAGGGCGCTTGACGGCTTAAGAAAATCTTTTAGAAATTCAAGGTGTGATTATACAATACATGTAAAAAAATGGATAACGTATTTAGGTTCTAAAAACAGTTAAGATTTCTATCTAGCATCAAATTTTCTATTTTTCTTATTTTGACCAAACAATAATTATACAATCCTTAAATCAAGTAAATCAAGTGGAAAATGTGTATGGTAATTTTTTTAAACTGCAATTTTAGAAAAATTATCAATCTATTTTCATTAGTCGATCAATACTTTTTAATCTCCAAAACCGTTTACTTTACACAAAAAAGGGACGACAAAGTAGTTTTTGAAGGGAAAACTTCTCACGGCACTTTTTGCGTGGGTATTCGAAGAAAACTCGCGCACCGTACCGTACCCGCATTGCATTTTAGATGCGTGTGTAGCTTAAGGCTGTATAACATACAAATATGAAACAAATTATGTTTGGGTTAATTCAATAGCTGTGGGTTAATCTAGTCACGACACGCACCGATAAAATTGACATTGTGCTTCCTGATTTTGTAAGTCGTGTTAACTTAATATAGTTATAGTTATATATATATATATATATAACTACACCTATCTATTTGGCGGCCGTCAAAAAGTAAGCTATTTGGCTGCCACCCTTTAGAGAAGAGTATATCCATGTTTTAACTTGCTAAATTGATTGTGACCTTCTACGGATCACTGTATTAAATTTTTATTAATTTATGACTCCTTTAAGATCATGTTTCAATATTGGTGCTATTTGGCAGCAGCAAGATTGCGGCTATTCGGCGCAGCGTGTATATAGGTCCCTTTTGGCTGCCATATATGTTTGGTATGGGTACATTTAGCTGCCGGCAGTGTTGTCAAGTCGAACAGGTGTATATCTCGACTATTCGGCTGCCGGTGTCAAACCTACATAAAAGGACATTTTAAGCAACTATCAATTTTTAAAAGTGTTTTTAATTATATTTTCTTAGAAATCTTTCATAATTTTCTGGGAAAAAAGTATTTCTGTATGGCTAAATGAACTTAGCTGTGTGCCTTTCTTTAATTTAAACTCCTTGTTTGAACTCCAAAGAAACCAGCTTGTATATCTTCACTCATAATTCCCTTCCTTTTTTTACTTTCTCCCCCTATACCATAGTATATGGAGAAAGTATTGTATTCGTCAAAATTTTCGAGTTTGAGTTTTTGGTGGAAATATCCGTTTTGGGCCCCCCTGAACCTAAAAAAGTGGTTTTCGGAGTGATGTCTGTGTGTGTGTCTGTGTGTGTGTATGGCAGGTGGTGTATACGAGGACATTGGGTTGAGTTTTCACCGTGTATCCGAGGACATTTTTGCATCCGAGGACATATTTAGTGTCCTCGGATACAAATTTCATTAGATTCTTCTATAACTTCCCTTTTCAGGTTGCCTCATGCAAAAAACCCATTTCCTTTTAATGTCCTCAGATGCCTCCCTACGTCGAATCTGTAGTTCAGCGTTTGACCATTTGGCGCGCTGCAGTCGTGGCGAAAACACACCGTGTTTGTTCGACCACCTTTCTCGCAGTATCCGAGGTCGCCCGTTCGTCATTTTTAAACACACAAGTTTGTTATGAATATTATTTTGTATGCATTATCTGAGGACTGAATGCGTCTATTTACTTCTTCCTGCTTCCTGTTGTATCCATTATTGCCAAGTTGTATCCATTGCTGCCAAGTTTCTTCAATCTCTAAATAACCGATAGTGCTTCTGGAACGAGCTATGTTACCTAGTTAGCGTGTTTCGAGTGCGTTGTACACGGTGTATCTGAGGACATCACTTTAAGTTTAGTATTTTACTTTTACTTTTTTGACAATTACTGCACATGTTACGGGAACTAAACAAACTTACAAAGTAAACTAAAAATGTTACCATAAGTTTTACAAAACTTTCCAATAACTTTTTTCTGTATAATAAATTGGTATTATATTATTTATTCACCTTGTGTAATATTTAATTACTACTTGTTCAGTTTAAAAGACTAGGGCAGCCATTTTCCTGGGTGTTCAAGAAACCTTTTAAGACTTTAAGATATGACTACTAGCTAGTATATAACGGCCTTCAGGCCTGGCCCGGCCCACCGGAACACCGGTGCGCCCCTTGGCTGGAAAATCTTTAGAAAAATAAAAGTGATGTATTGTATTAAATATTTTAATCTAATTAATTATTGCTACCATCAAAACCCTTCCTCGGCTTGGTTAGAGGAAAATATTGTTCTGCATGCCCACGTAGTACAGAAAATCTGCCAACTACCCTCATTTACTGGTGATGGTGATGCAATGAATATACAATTAGCAAATCTCAGTTCCCGGGAAAACTGACCACTAACAAACGACCGACAAGCACCCTAGACTAGACGAAGATGGGCGGACATAATTTTAGCCATTAGCCTAGTTTATAAAAACACAAAATATGTTTCCAAAAAGGCAGAAAAAAAGCCTAATTTAAACTAAAATTAATATAATACGATTGTCGAAAAGGATATTTTAAATACCATTGACAACTATATGAGACCTCCTCAGAAATAAAAATTGTATTAGAGGTTTTAAATTTTTTAAATAACGAAGAACAAATCTTAATTTATACAAATCAGTTTATCATTACACGACCTCAAGAAAATCTAAATTGTTGGTGTAAGAAACAAAATGAACATTATTTACCTAAAATTTTATATTTTTTCCTGATAAAAATTTTTTGGCAGCACAGTTGTTACTTGGTTGACAGATAGAAAAGTGATAAACCTTCTAGTTTTCTTAAAAACACAGACATGCCGCTAATTGTAGTCATAAATCGTTAAGACTGTCATTTCCATAGGCAACGTACTTTGAGTAAACTAATCAACATCCGGATGAGTCTGCGAAATCCACTCGCCATCATTGATTCCTCGCTTACTTTACTGGGACCAAATGGTAACCGATTAGGACTTTCGTAGCTATAAATAAACAAATTATTGATTTTCTAAGTAATTTCTGTATATTGTTTTACAAATAGATATGATGTTAAGAGTGAAGATTTGAATAAAACTATGGGTATACTTACATTTTTATTTCATATATTTAAGCTTAAAAAGCCTAAAAAATCATGAATTTGCACAGATATTTCGGTACTAATCGGTTAACGGGGAGGCCACTCATTTAAAGACTGTTGGAAAGCTTACAATACTAAACAAATTTACTAAGTTCTAACAAATTCTGAAATATTATTGAAATTAGGCGGAAAGAACTGTTTTGGCGGGTAAAATGTCAATATATTTTAGAGCCATATATTATTAAGGCAACGAAACATCGTAGAGAGAAAAACAAAATATCAAATTATTTGTCTATCAGTCGTCTATAATGATCAATCTACAAAATTCACAAAAGTATAAAATTATACAAAATTTTGTTTTTTTTAGTAAAATTTAAAACCAATTTTTCTCGCCCCTCCTTAAACCTACAACACACACTGTGCAATATTATTACTACAGATTTACTAAGTTCTAACAAATTCTGAGATATTATTGAAATTCGTTTAAAAATACGCTCATTAGGCCGAAACTACTGTTTTGGTGGGTAAAATGTCAATATATTTTATGTAAAGGTAAAATGTGATTGCTCACAACACATACTAAGCATACAACGTAGTGGAAAACCTAATATACTTTCTTTTACTATATACTTAGCCTGTCATGTTTATGAGTGTGCCAGCACTGTTTTTTTTGTCTTCAAATTTGTAGGCTATTACTTTCAAAATAAAGGGGGGGAGGGTGTAATTTAGCAAAGTTTTCGGGAAAATATTGAAAGCTGCATATTATATATAAGAAAATATAAAATAGTAAAATATCGATTTGTTGTACCTATATTTGGTACCTACAATTCATAGTAAAAGTTATAATATAATTCATAGTAAAATCATATTATTATGTCAATGAAAGCATCGTTTAAGAAGTATTTCACAATTGGATTACACCACAATGCCGAAAATGTTAATGAGTCATTACATAAAAGAAAAGTTAGAAGCCATTTAACTAAAGTAGCCTGATACACATTTTTAGGACAATACATAAATGTGAAAATTAGGTTGCTGACTTTTTACATTTTTATCATTTTTCTAACAATCTTCTTTTTCCTAATTAATGCATTTGAATTTGCAATGATTTTTTAAAATTATTTGTAGCCTATGGGGCGGAAACAAAAACGACTCCACGCCGGCCGGCGCAGCGGGAGTGGTCTGACAGTGTCAGCGGCGCGCATCGCCATGCCAGAATACATTACTGTTCCTTTCCTGGTATATGTAGTCACCGGTAGCCACCCCACCAAAATTCACGTCCGTGAGATTCCTTTCCTATTCTTGTCCAATTCCTTTCATGGTATGAATAACTGTACCTTATACGGTGTATTCAGTGTTAAGTGTTGCCACAGCAGCAAAAATGTCACATTACGTACTGTTTACTTACTTGTTAATAAAAATAAGTGGTAGAGCTCGTGCGTTTCTTCGTGAAGCCTGGATAGTGTAAGACGCGAAGAGGTGTGGGGAATCCCAGATCGGGAGGAGAAGTTTAAATCAAAGCTCAAGTGAACTATTAGTCTGACAAAAAATATTTGGGTATTATTGGTGGTGTTTAAACGGCAGTTTCTAAATTTCAAACTGATTATAAATCAAAGTTTCATAAAATTGCTTCTTAATATAAATGATAACCTTACCATTAAAACAAATTACGTTTAATTTTATGAATACCACTCCTATGATTCTTCATTATACCGCTTATCTTTAAAAATAATTCTACACTCACTTTTAATTTATTAAATAATACGTTTAGTAATAATAGCACACACCTACAAATAAAAAACTCAATAATAAAATAATTAACCCCTCTAACTGCCAATGTTAAATATTTTGGAGATT
>JAGFPH010007177.1:28191-40955 GCA_018207615.1 Philaenus spumarius | reverse complement strand
TAAAAAAAACTAGAGGACTTACCTAAACTGTTTAGTCACAGTATTTTGCCGATAACAGTATGATTATAATATTTGTATAATTATAATATTTCGTCGTATTATCACTTTATATAATTAGATTAAAAAAAAAACTAGAGGACTTACCTAAACTGTTTAGTCACCGTATTTTGCCGATAACAGTATGATTATAATATTTGTATAATTATTAACCTTAAAAACTCTTCTATAGAAATTAGTTTAGAGTCGTACTCTATGCATTTAATCTTACCCCTCCCCTGAATCACTTCCGCTCTGGGGAGTCGACTGGCCCTCGGCCCTACCTGGCTGTTTTGACAGTTTATGACCCCCACGGCAAAAGATCGGCTGGCCCTCGCTCCGTTTTCCTTTCATATGAGATAGAGATCATTCAAATTTGTTGAGTTTAAGGCGAGTTATGGACCTCCAAACAACATAAATTTTCATTTTTCTAAATTTTGCCTTTAATTAAAGATTCATATCTCAAATTGTTAGTAAATTATATTATATATTTTAGCCTAAGAACCTTCATAGAAATACCGGTTTTCATTTAAGTCATTGATTATTGAAATTGGACGAGTTTTAAGCAAACACACTATGGACAACCAACATAAAGTTAAATATTTTCACACTTTTCCCAAATTGTCTTTATAAAATCCATTCCTCCTTTTGTTAACCATACGTTTTTAACATATGTTCGTGGAAAATATGATTAAATATTCTTTCATACGTATAATTATTTTTGATTTAGAATTGATAGTGGAAACGTATTTATTTTATTTTTTATGTGCAATTAAATTTTGTTTAGGCTTTCAAAAATTTTTATTATTTATCTGCCGAATTTCAATCATGAAACTATGAATTCGTAGTTGAGGTGATTATTAGTCTATTATTAATTTTGAGTTATTGCATTGTTTGTGTGTTCTCAAATCCAGTTGTATTTACTATGGATTTTGGTAGGAACACCAAATTTACTAAATGGAAGAGTAAACAACTCAAAGTGGAAACTGGAACGAAAACTGGGAAGCCTCAGACAGAGTCTAATGACTCAAGCAATTCTAAAACTTCGAAGAAAAGCTAATTCACCGTGTGTAATGATTTATTGAACGCTACTTTAAAAAATTTATATTTTTGACTATGGTGTTCATAATAAGGTCGACGCACAGCCAATATTGTTTGGAAAGAAGTATTGTAAAAGGCCAAAGACGACTGTTTATTTTTATGTTTTTAAATACATTTTTACTATTTTTTTGTTATTAATTATTTTTGTATCACTGTATAAAAATGTATACTTCTCTGAGAGGCCTACTAATTTGACTAGAATATTATCACCATTATTAAGTTCAGTAATATTGTATTATTAATTTCAATGCTGTTGGAAACATTGTTTACAAACTGTTTTCCAATTGTTTACCTATTTCTCATTTGTTTCTCCGATGTTTGCCGAAAGTTTTCAAAATGTTTTCGAACAGTTTGCAAACAAATGACAAAACATTTAACTTGTTTCAGCAAACAAAAAACATTGTTTTCTGTTCCCAAACCAAATGGAAAACACGGAAACATGTAGACCAGGCAAAGTAGGCTACTAAAAAAAAATTCATAAAATTTGCCTACAGTTCCGGATTTGGTTGTAGTTTTCTGCAACGTGTTCAAAAAACAGGAAAAAAGTGTAGATATGACCAGTTTTGGGAGAAAGCGGAAATGCATCACAAGTGAATAAAGTGTAGGCTATCTCTAAAAGTGCATAATTTTTTTGAAACCTCTAAAAATGGATGAAAAGCCGTGAAAATCGGTAATCGGGGGTTTCTGGGGCGCTAATCTCATTTCCGGCCATACGAATGCTCAATATTTATACGTAGGCATAAATATTGAGTCGTAGACCTATTAAAACTAACCTAATCGGCTCCAACCTGCACAGCGTTAAGCCCCGTGGCAATGTGTAGTGTGTACCTCATTCAAATTTAAAAATTGGCTATTTCTGTACATATGAAATCTGAATGTTTCTTATTTTAAAATCTATTCTTACGCATTATCGAACATTAAAAATTCCAATGTCTTAGCTATTAAATGGATCTGCCGCTCATAAGTATTATGTACGTATTAAAATTATTTACAATAATTGCAAAAACCATATAAGGAGCATTATAAATGTTTACCTTCTAGCACTACAAAACAAATAAATGTCTTCTGTATTCAAATGTAATTACTCTTTATAAACTAGATTTGTATTGTCACTCTTAGAATGAACCTTTTAAAAAATATTTTCAACTATGAAAATAAAATGCAAATACAAATATAAACTGGAACAACTGGCAAACCCAATTAAAAAAGATTACTTCCTATTTTAAAAGCTGGCATTTCACAATGTAAATGACCATAACTTACATATAAACTTGTAGGGAAAATTAGATTAGGCTATACCCATTTTAGAGTTTACTACTGGGACAGATGAACAAAAAATCGAACTGAAAGACTTGATGAAGGTCGGGGTTGAGCATGTATGAATTGATTTCCGGTCTGACATACTGATAAGACAAAAACAGAATGGCGCGGAAAAACTTTCTTCCTATACGTTTACAGAACTTGTAACTGTGTATGTAACATAACAACAGCGATTGCTCGCAGTACATGTACAGTGTTAGTTATAAATTTGCATATAATTGGAAAAATAATGCAACAATCATGTTTAGTATAATTTATTTAGCATAAGTGATAATTATTTGTAAATAAAATTAAGGAACATAAAAAAGTTAATAGTGCATGTACACTACGCATTTGCTCGGATCCTACGCTGTACAAGTATTGGTGTGTGTGTATGTGTGTGTAGCTTTGTTTGTGTGAAACGTTGAGGCGATAGCCCATAGGGGATTAAACTAACAATAAAGTGCACGGAAAGTAAATTTAACTAACTTTAGTAGCGTAAAATAAGATCAAGATCCACTCCTGTGGTCCTTAAATAAACGGCCACTATGATAAATATGGAAAATAAATTTGAAACTCCTCACCTTACTTCGTTAGGCCTGTAAACTATTTGTCTGAGATAAATAAAGGTTAAAAAAAAATTCCCGAAAATGCATAGCAAACATATAGTTTATTTTATTTATTTTTTTTTGTTGAGTTTCATGATTTTGGTATCCAAGTCACTTCATAAAATAAAATAAATACAGGAAATAACCTGTATATTACTTGCTTGTTAGTTCCTCGTGTGACTTCTTTGATTCGTTTTACTACGACGAGTTTCTAGACCGTAGTCTCATTATCAAGTAAATAATATATCACTCCCCCCCCCCATGTCTAAAAAAATGTCTGCCTACAACAGCTTCATCCACCGTCTTCTCCCTATACCACTAAATAAACAGGACTTCCATGATGAACTTAACACCATAAAGCATATAGCACAGCGAAACGGCTATCAAAGTTCAATGATCGACAAATTATTACGTAAACACATGAAAAGGACATCCATGCCACGTAAAAACAAGGAAATTAATAAATTTGTCTCGATCGAATATTCTAACATTGTCCCTATGATGCTAAAAAATACATTTAATAAACACAAAGTTAACATCACGTATCGAACAAATAACAATGTTCAAAAAATATTGCGTCATAAACGGTCGACACCAACAGAAAGGAAGTCAGGTATATACAGAATAAACTGTAACGATTGTGACCGCTTTTATATTGGACAGCCAGGCAGAGCGCTTAAAGAACGCTTTAAAGAACACCTGCCGCACAATAACATGCGTAAAATGAAGTCAAATTACGCTCAACATTTAATAGACTATAACCACAGTCACATGAATTTCGACAATAACTTGACACCTCTTCATTATTGCGTAAAGGGAAGATCAATGAACGCCATAGAAGAATTAGAAATTTATAAAGAATTCAGACATAACCCATATAAGTTACTGAATGATCAGCTATCTTTTCAATCAAACGACCTATACGATACAGCCCTCGGTTATCAAGATAGGTCTGGTCAATGACCACCTTACATATAGACTGCTTAGTTTAGTGTATCGTAGACGACGAGATGGAGTACACCAACCGACTTAATCCGTGTCGCACAAAAAATTATTATGTGTTGTGTATTTTTGTTTTTATTGTGTTTGTGTTTTAGTGTGTATATGACGACCTGAATAATATAATAATAACCTGAAAGTAATATATTATTTACTTGATAATGAGACTACGGTCTCGAAACGCGTCGTAGTAAAACGAAACAAAGAAGTCACACGACGGACTAAAAAGCAGGTAATATACTGATAGTTATTTCCTGTATTTATTTCATATAGTTTATGTTTATACAGCTACACAGACCCGCGGAGAAAAAGAAGAGCGATGATTCGAAAGAAAGAAACAGAAACCATCGTTTAGTCAATAAAAATCCAATATAAAAACAACCTTAGAGGCAGAGTTTTTCAAAATAAGGAAATAATCAGGAGTTCCTGCAAACGAGAGACAGAGATTCGAGCCACATCCGTTAAAACAGGATGCAGTGTCTCATTGCAGCGTTGCCAGACCTCGGCCGCCAGATTTGCGCCAAATATTGATAAAATGAATATCCACTTGTGAACCGTAGCGATGCTAGCACTCCGAGACATAACTTTTTGGAACTAAAAATATACACTAGGGTCCCATTTGACTGCCAATACACATCAATTTTATTCGTCATTAATCATCATTATAAGACAGAATAACAGGGTCTGCAATTTGGCGGCCGTATACGGCTTCCATTTAGAACCAGCCGCCAAATCGAATGCAAATCGTGCCATATAAGGCAGCCAAATGGTACCTAATCTTTATATATATATATATAACTATATACATAAAATAGTTTAAAATTGTTTACTCTAACGGCCGCATTTTAAGTCCGATTTGTTTCAAATTTGGTACACATGTTGGTTGTCTACGTCGCTCAGCCAAAAAATCCAACAATCGGAAACACGTTTTTTGACCGGAAGTAACTGTTTTTTGAGATTTTTCCTACGAGAATTAATTTTTTTTCTACAAATATAAATGTATGATGTTATTCTGCACATTTTGTTTTTTTTTACGCGACATCATAGCTCTCCCAAAATCGATCAAAACGTAAAATACCATAGAAGTACCCGGTTCAAAGCCATGCGGTGGATTCTACCGTGGGGTTGGCGTGCGAAGCACGCAATGCATTGCGTATTGAAGATACTTTCAATACGGAGGTTGGCGTGCGAAGCACGCAATGTTTTGTGTGTTGAAGATACTCCCAATATTCTAAATGGCGTGCGAAACACGCAATGCATTGTGTATTGAAGAAACTCCCAATACGGGTTAGCGTGCGAAGCACGAAATGCATATTGTATTGAAGATAATCCCAATATGCGGAATGGCGTGCGAACCATTTTGCAGCTATTCAGCACCGTCGTGAATAGACCTATTTCCAAAATTGTTGGTTGAAACCCTAAAACATAGGCCTATAAACTTAATTTTGGAAATTTGTTCAACTCACGTCAGCGGTTCAGTTGCGTGGTCGAATTATTTATACGTATTTCTCAGCTAACGTTAAAGTACTTATTTCCTTTCATTTCATTAATTCTATCTACTAAACATTTCATACAAACTGCAAAAAATAACTAAACAGGAAATGTCTTAATGGCTGTTTTATTTTACTTCAAGTTAAAATTACCACTCGTATTTGTAAAATAGATGTTGAGGTGAACTCATAGTAATAGTAATATTATATAAATTATTGTTTATAAAACCTTAACAAATCATAACACTAACTACAGAAGCATGTTGTTAATTTACTAAACTTTTAAAGCTTCTTAATTTAAGTAGACAAACCTTCTTGTGCTTTTCACGTCATCCCACTTTCTTCCCCATACATGTTAAAACAAAATAATTCAGCCTTTCTAAAAAAATATTAAAATAAAAACTAGGCTTATATCATGATGACTTTTATATGATAGCAAACACTGTTCAACTTCTAAGCTCAACTCTACTCCTAAACACAAACTTAACCTAAAAATGTTAGATGCAAATTGTTACATAGTATGGTACTAATTAGCTATTAATTTAAATTAGCACAGCGATGTATTTTGGATAGGCAAACACACATCTTTAATACCAAGGTTATTCAACCAAATTGAAGTAAGTTGAGCATTCTTTTTTATTGTTATAATTATTCTATTTAGTATATTGTACAACTAAAACACAGCTGTGCAACTACACACATTTGAGAAAGTCCTGAAAAATTTCTTACTCGTCTGTTTTATGTTATTGCCATGTGGTTCTATATAAATACACTTGGATTTATTTAAATACATTTTAATATTATGTTTTTTACAGAGAGTTAAAACTTTTCTGTATTCAAATTTTATTATTGTTATAAATAATATTTAATACTTTGTCTAAAAAATATTGAATTATTTACAACTGCCATATAGGTGCACTTTTTGAATGAAATTACATGAATAGCAATCGTATAACTTATGTAAGACCAAATTTGATTTTTAATAAATTTGGCGTTCATTCGTTTCAATCAAGACGATACAATTTATTGATCCACCAACAGTGCATTCGATGTGAATTGCTGAATTTTCTAATATGAGTTGTAACAACTAAATCACTATTGGGATTGATAGTTCCTTAGACATTTTCAAAATAATGGATTTAAATTCAGATTCGTTTATATCTCATTTAATGGATTGAAAAACGCTTTTGATTTTTCATTCTATAATTTGGTATGATATTAACAATAAATTGAACATGGCATGCCACTTTTTAGAACATTTTTAAAGTGCACAAACAATAGAGAAAACTAATAAAACATAATTACTTGTTTGTATGCTACATTTTAATTTCAACCATTAAAGAGTACTAACGTGATATACAAATCAACTGATATAGTTAAAACCATCCACCCGAGCATGAAATCCTACAAATTTAATGAATTCATTTTCAGTATCCAATTTGCAGTAATTGATTAAAATAAAGTTTTTCATTTTTGTTTTCGTCAAGTGACCTCTTTTTTATGTATTTGTGACGCGTTTCGGGACTTTTATCCAACCTTCAGGCACAATAAATAAGTTAATTAACCGAGGTCATCAAACACTAAAATTAATTACACACAACACACATTACACATTTAAAGTGCGTAGTGTACACCTTCTGGCTATAGGACGGCAACTGTTAGTCTGTTATCTCGGGCACTCGGAACCTGTTCTTTCTTGAATTCACGGCGATAAGAATTATTAAAAGCAACCTTATTTTATTAAAATGTATTTAGTTTTGTGGTTGATTAACACTTTTTAACTTATTTTTAGAATAACACACTTATTATGATTATTTCTTAGGGTTAAATTGGAACGCTAATTTAGTTGTTTGTTATCTGTGTACATGCATTTTTCATGCGATATAAATCATATTAATTAATATTTTAATTTGATATTGACGAAAATTTAATATTTTATATGTAAATCTACTGTGTAGGTATTTTAAAATTGGGAAATAAATTTTAATTGCAAGGTTAATAAATAATTTAACATATACACATTTGGTAGTTCGTTTTTGATATTTTTTAAATGAAATATAATAAAGCTTTACCTAACTAGAAAGCTTTATGGGGTTACTTTATTACATAAATAGGGGAGACCCATGCGTGCTTCGTACGTCAACCACTCTGGTACATTCTATACACATAATTATGTTATGTTTTCTTTATAATATAGATGTAGGATTAATAATAACCCCAAAGCTAAGATGGTAACTAATGTTAAATGTTCAAATAAAATTAATCCCTATATTTTATAAGAGCACTTATAATAAAAGTTAAAAGAACCAACAATTCTCAGGTCTACACTTTAACCTAAAATAGAAACACAAATAATTGCTTCACAGTTTGAAATCATCTGTTGAAATATTGGAACAAACAACTGTTTTATCTGTTGTTTTATTCAGTTGGTTGCTATGGTAATAAGTGTAAATACATGTGTTGGTGCATCAGTTGAGTCATATAACCTAAGATTTTTCTTACTAAATTTACAAATATTGAATTAAAAAAGGTTTTTATTAAAATGTATTTACAGCCTATGTTACTTGGGGATAGTGTAGCTTTTTATTAGTAAGACTATTTTTTCAATCGATTCTGTAGTTCCAGAGATTACCCCCTACATACAAACAAACAAATTTTACCTCTTTATAATATTAGTATAGATATATGTATATGTATAGTTTAAGTGTATTTGAAACATTACATAGAATTAAAATTGCGTGGAATAAAATTGTGATTTTTAAAGCTAGTGGAGTCAGAGTTCAGAGGTTTTGAAGCAAAGACATGAAAAAAGCCGGAATATTTTTAGGACACTTGTCGTATCACGTACTGAAAGAGTGATACAATTTCAGTACTAACATTTACTTACTATTTAAATTGAAATTTGTGTTTAATATATTTTCGTTTTGACTAACAAACTGTAATTTAGCACGTTTATTGTTAATAACTGTAAGATAATATTTATCTGGCGAAAGGATGTGAGCATATTACATGAACATGAACGGGTCAATATAGCTCATCATAACACGTTCTAATCATATGTTGCAATATTAGTTAATACATAATAGTTACTATGCGCTAAATAATATTAATTTATGTTAACAGAATTATTACATTTTTTCAATGATTTACAATATTTTTAGGATTCCTGTTGTAAAAGGAAAATATTATAAGCTTTCTAAAATATTATAATCAACTCCTATAAAAGCGAGTGTACGTCCATACGTACATACATGCGTCCATATAATACAACAGCTGATTTCACCCATCATATGTAATACTTAAACAGACCCAGTGTAGATTATAGTTTGGGGTTATGTTTACAACTTCAAACACTATAATTTCTTGTGAAGTTGATTTTTTTAAATATGAGTTATAGAACTAATGTATGCTATATTATAAAAATATTATACCATTATTGCTAATATTTATAATATTATTATTGCTATAATTTATAATATTTTCTTTGAGGATATAAACTGTATATATAAATACAACCTTTTAACAACAATGTATTTGGTAATACAAATTTAAAGAAAATACCCATTCCTTTAACTTCGGAAACATTCGTACATCTTCGTGTAACATATAAACATATTCGATTATTAATTTCTTCACTATAATATTAATAACTTCTAATCATTTGATCTATCAATATTAAATAAAACTCGTATTCTTTATCTTTCTTTAAATGTATAGTAACGTATTTAAATAAAAACGTTTAACAAATAGGCTTACAGTATTATATTCCTTATTATTGTACACATTTACCGAGTTAAAAATCCCTGTCAGCATAGTTTAAAGTTAGACCTTGGTAAATAGGCCTTAATGTTGTTTTTTAAATAGTTTGATTTTTAAATTATGTATTTCTGATGTGTATCTAATTAATCAGATTGTGATTTTTCACGGTGCTTACTAGTAGTTTTATAAAATTCTGTTTTAAAAAAACTGACTGAATGTAATGTAATTTGTAATATATATAAAAATGAATTTCTGTTCGTTAGTCTCGCTAAAACTCGAGAACGGCTGGACCGATTTGGCTATTTTTGGTCTTAAAATGTTTTTAGTAGTTCGTAGAAGGTTTATACGTAAAGAAAAGTTAGAAAAGTTTCCCGAAAAAGTTTCAAATTTGGAAGAAACTGAACAGCATTTATTGTATGAACTCAAAACCATAGCTCACAAAAACAGCTGTTCGTATAAAAAGCTTATCTTTGTTTGGATGTATTACCACAGAAACATTACTTAGCAAATTTATAATCACTTTAATACTCTTCAAAACCAACAGCTTTTTAAGGTTAGCTTGAAAAACTATAAACAAACACAAATAAAACTGCTTACAGAATTATAATTCAACTCAAACATTGGTTATTAAATATCTATATAGGCCTACTTAGAGATATGCTGCTTAAAATAGTGTTTATATAAAATATATCATAACTATGAAGTTTTTAATACTTTTCACATATTTTCGCTATCAATAATAATAATAACAAACAAATTATTTGACACCATGCATAACCATAAACATACACAAGTTTAATCATATTTTATTGAACACTAAACAAACCATCTGAATTAAACTAAATGCCATTAAAATATCACATTCGTAGCTTTATTTTGATATATACTGTATATTGTATATTTAAATACTAAACAATATATATCTTATACTAATTAGGCCTATACATTTAAAATTACAAACTCTATTTGAACCAGTTTGTTACATCCTAAATTAACGCGGATGTTACAAAGTGATTCAAATATCTTTTCTACGACCCCCAGCTAATTTAAACCCTCGCTAAGAAAGGGTGAAAAGAAATTCGAAATTTTAGGGTGGTTTGGGGAGGGGGTTCAAAGTTACTAAAAATCCCTATAAGAACGAATTGGAATGAAATTTGGTAATGTAGCTTCCTCTAAGGATGAAATTAAGTGAAAGTCAAACTTAGTAAAAACTATAAATTAAAACGATATATTAAAGTTTTTTCATGTTAGATAGTAGTTTACAGGAATACAATTTTCAGTGCTTTCCTAAATAGCGTAGACTTTTTTTCATGACCACAGTAGGATACGCACAGGTATTCAACGAACACTTAAAAAGAATTACAATTACGTCAAAAAGACTGAAAATACCAACCACCACGGGAACGCCGTACGGGTCAGCTAGTATGAAATAAATACGCCGTTGTTTTTAACATTAAAAAATGATTTTGTATAATAAATATAATGTACTAACATAATATTATGGTATAATTTAAATAAAATAACTAACGAAAATAGATGTTTTTATATGATAAATATCGAGAATTAGTTCATAATAAATTTTGAAAAACGAAAACCAGGTAGACAAAAAACGAAAACTAATTTACTACCTACTTATAAGTGTTTTTCTTTCAAACAATTTTAACAAAAAAAATTCCTGTCAATAGGGGGAGATATATTACTTAAACAATTTAAAAAATAATAAGATAAGTTACCAAACAACTAAACGTTAGTGATGGTAATTATATTTTTCTAATATTATCCAAGCTGTTGCGAGTTTAGATATAACTAAACAAAAACGGTCTAAATATTGATTGCTAAATTAACTATAATTTTTCGAAACGAAAGACTTTAAATTATCTACCAATGCAATACAATAACATAACAAATGTCAAAATGATAATATTTTAAAAATATGTGCTTATTGGAAATCTGTGTTTAAATGTAAAATTGTTATTATACACTCATATTCCAGATTGAATGAACCATTGTAGACATAAAATAATAGACAATCAAATAAGCAGTGTGACGGAAAATACATAACTACGTATGGGATTTCCATAAGGTTCATTATACTTTGGTATTGTTGTTTGTTTTGCAGATAGTGTATCTCTTTTACGTATTGTTTTTTTGTTTATTTTATTATATCAGTAACCTAGTATTCAAGATTTGCCTCATTTAAAATGGACTAATGTTTGTTATTAAAGTTTAACCACAATTACTATGTTAATAATAATTATAAATTTAAAATGAATTACTTTCCCAGGTTGATTTTTAAACTGAAATTATGAGGATTTTTTTTTTTTTTTTTTTTTGCTTTCCATGCCACTTTGGGCCTTTCGGCTAACGAGCATGTTTTTTTGGAGTTTTTAATTTTTTATGGTCCCCCGCGGGATTTGAACCCGGAACGTCTTACTTATGAGGCAAGAACCATAGCGGTTGAGCTATGACAGAGGACATTGAAATTATGAGGAAATACAATGATGTTTTGTTGAAGGATAATGCAATGATGTTTGATTATCTGGCCTAATTTGCCTCCTCCCCACCTTGGTAAATATTCTGAATAATTTCGCAAACTAAAATGAAAAGTTATAAGCTTTCTCTAGATAAAAATCCGTAAATAGAAATTGTCAAAACTATGTGAATTGTGTTTTCAACAATATGGTGTAAGTCACAAATGCATTTTATTCAAAAATAGAAGCCTATTTTCTCACTATAAATATTTGGTTTACAATAAACTTTTATTATTTTTCTTGTTGTCTGACTAGAACGTATAGTTCAGGTCTTAAAAAATGTTAGTTTTTCACAAAATAAATCTAAATACTTTTCAGAAAACGGTACATCAATATGAAAATGAACTGTATTAAGGAAAAAAGTTGTGTTTATTAATGTTATGTGTTATATCTACAACTCCATTTTAACGATATAATAAGATGTGTTCCAATACATACACAGTCAAATGAATAGTATTAAATAATTATACTTATTTAATTGCTTATGCTATTTACTCTGGGTTAGGAAATATGATATACTAGTAGTAGGCCCCAGTGAACAATCACAGGCTGATTAATTAGGTACATATCAGAAATGCGTATTTGAAAAACAAATTATTTAAATAGTCCAGTAGACAGAGCAAAAAAAATGGGGTCTGCTGGAAAAAATTCCGAAGTTAATGAAATTTTTACAGGTTGTTTGGGGGTGCTGTGGGATGACTCTGTCAAGTTTTCCAACTCGAGGACCCTGTGCTAATTTTGGGGGGGGCCGAAAAACTTCAAAATTTTCGGACTTTTATCGGGTTTTTGCTTATAACTTCTAAACTAAGCGGTTTTCGACCAAAACATGTCTTTTCAAAGTTATAGAGCAGACAATTTGGTATCCTTAAACTTCTTCCTAACCCTAATAATAACCGAGATACAGCCGATCAAAGTTAGAGAGATTTTCTCAAAATGGCAAA
>JAGFPH010007177.1:6864-27791 GCA_018207615.1 Philaenus spumarius | reverse complement strand
TTTGCCATTTTGAGAAAATCTCTCTAACTTTGATCGGCTGTATCTCGATTATTATTAGGGTTAGGAAGAAGTTTAAGGATACCAAATTGTAGCAAATTTACTGCTCTACAACTTTGGAAAGACATGTTTTGGTCAAAAACCGCTTAGTTTAGAAGTTATAAGCAAAAAACCGATAAAAGTAAGAAAATTTTGTAGTTTTTCGGCCCCCCCCAAAAATTAGCACAGGTTCCTCGAGTTGGAAAACTTGACAGAGTCATCCCACAGCACCCCCAAACAACCTGTAAAAGTTTCATTAACTTCGGAATTTATTCCAGGTACAATGTACATATCTACTGGACTAAAAAACAACATTGGAATACTTATCTTTTGCTGACGTGCTGACGGATATTTTTAATTCGGTAAATGTGTACAATAATAAGGATTATAAAACTGTAGGCCTATTTGTTAAACATTGTTATTTACATAGTCTACGTTATTATATATTTAATGAAAGATAAAAGTACTATCTTTTAATTTCTTTTTATTTCATATTGATAGAAAGATTAGAAGTTATTAATATTATAGTGAAGAAATTTATAATCGATTATGTTTATATGTTATACGAAGATGTACGGATGTTTCTGAAGCTAAACGAATGGGTATCTTATTCTTTAAATTTGTAAAAACATAATATATATTGATGATAAAAGGTTGTAATTATACACAGTTTATAACCTCAAAGCAAATATTATAACGTATATTGTAGCATACATTAGTTCTATAACTCATATTTAAAATAATCAAATTCACAAGAAATTTTAGCGCTTGAAGTTGTAAAAATAACCCCAAACTATAATCTACACTGGTTTGTTTAAGTATTACAGATGATGAGTGAAATCAGCTCTTATATTATATGTTACTCACGTACGTACACTCTGTTTTATAGGAATTGATTATATGTAAATATTTATTACAGTGGACGGGGTATAGAGTAACAGACGTGAGACGCAATGCGATTATTCTAATGAAAATAATATTTAATAATTTAACTTAAAATAAACGGTACCAGAAACTGTCACATACTTTCTCTCACAATCATATTTAATTTATTAAACAGATTCATTGTGACTTCATAATTTTATTAAAGTATTAGAGGGGATACATTAAAGTAGGAGAGTAACTAACAAATATTATTATTATTAGCTAGAGAGAAAACTATTAGATCGATTTCGAACAAATTTCCACCAAACATGTCAATTAGGCCAGTATATATGCACGAAAAACGGTTTTGACATTTTTTGAAAAACAACCCCCTTATAGAACAAAACACCCCAAAAAATTTGTTTTTATTGCTATTAACTAAACGAGAATTTTTAGAAAGATGCGTCCCTGCATGCGGTAAGGTACAAATGGCTACAAATGAGAACAATTTTATCAAAATCGTTAAAGCCGTTTATTTATAAAAAAATAATAACAGATTTTTATAAGGGGTTTTTGGCCAAAAAGGGATTTGTTTTTCAAAAATGTTGAAAACCTTTTTTCGTGCATCCATACAGACCAAATGGATTTGTTTGGTGCAAATTCGTTCGAAATCGATCAAATTGTTTTGTCTCTAGCTCTGTACACATACAGACAGACATTTTGTAAAAACCACTTTTTTGGGTCCCAAAACGGATATTTCCACAAAAATCTCAACATCGATTTTGTTTGCGATCACTATACTTTCTCTATACTATAGTACAGCGAGAAAGTAATAAGAAAATAAGTAGTGAGAAAGTAATAATAAGATTAACAAATAAAAGAACTGTATGGATTTATCAAATAAACACCACGAGATTTAATTTTCAACATTTAAAATGTTTAGATTTGGAGTCCTACGAAAATAAATTCAATAGATTAAACCGTATATTAACAACTTTAAACTTTTTATTAAATTAATTTTTAATGGGAAACAACAGTTAAAAAAACACACTAGCGTGATATTTTATATTGGTAAATTTATCTGAGGATGTTAGTTGTATCATATAAAATAAAATAAATAAATAAATACCATCACGTATTTCAACAGCCGGTGGGATTAAAGGCAATGTTTTTAATAAAATTAATTAATATCTCAGCATATTTTTGTTTTATAATGTATACTTATTTGTTTGTTTTGGTTCTGTTTTACTTTCTGCTGAAGGTAAATTTTCTCAAACAAACATGCAGTCAACGTTATAACTTCAGTTATTCCAGCAAATGAGTCTATTCTGAGGTATTTAATCCTTAAGACATTCAAATTAGTTAAATCTAGAAATTGTAAAGTAAACTAAGAACGTATTCAAAGTGAGTAATCGATACATTTCCTGTAAATCCCTTCCATCATTATCTTGAGGTAAGGTAAATTACGTTGGTTTAAACGACCAACAGAGTTTCAATTAAGTCTCTATTTATATCAGCAGTAGGTTTATTATAGCTTTAATCCGTGAGTGTAATTAATAGTGTTGTCAATTAATTGCAGCTTAAAGCACCTTCTGAATAGAAAATCGTTTAATGGGATTGCACAAGTGTTAAGCTATACCTTCCATACACTTCTTTTCTTTGGTTGAATAAAAAATTATTTACAGTAATTTTAGAAAAAAACTATTACTTTAAATGGTCCATTAATTCTATAAATCTACCAAGCGATACTTGTTACTCTATTAACTTACACACAATATTCCTTCCTGGGAACTTCCTCTGGTACAAAAACCTTTATTGCAACGTTAGTAATTCTCACACCTTAATTACAAATCATTTAAACTAAATACTTGTAAGTATTGGTAAGTAAACACCAATAATTGAAACACCAATACCCAATGTCTTTAACATAAGCGATAACAAAATAATTATAATAATATATTATAAAATAAAATTTAAATAAATTCATAAAAACGAATTTATAGAAACAGGCCAGACTAGCTTTGTGAGTAAGATTATTTCACCAGGAAGTTACAACGGATGTACCAGCTTAAATTACTTAAGACATAAATACACTGCTTTGCGTTATTCTGTGAGAATCAATGAGTACAGACACGCGATAAATACTGCCAAATCTGTAAAACTGGAAAGCCAATCAGAACAATATAAATTAAAATAGACCAATCAAAGGAAAATCCAAATCGTGAAACTGTGTGGTGGAGAAATTTTGGAGAGAACACGAGGTCTGTCATCAACTAAAATTCAATCAATAAACACCTAGACCAAACCTTTCGAGATGCATCAGTTTTATTTTTACATTAATCATTTAATAAAGTAACTTCATTATCAGTAACAAGAGATACATTTTCAAACTAAAATATAAAATCATTAAACAAAGTTTTCAATCAAGTTAGATACATCAAATGGATCCAGGAACCATCAAAACCAATGAATAATGTGCAGTAGTGAAGTGTAACATAAAATTAATAAAAGTCAATAAGGGAGTTTATAAAAATCAAATAAAAGTGCAAAGTGTGTGAGAGTGGGAACAAAAATTATGTAAGTAGCATTAATATTTCATTTCATTGTAAAGACAGATCTCGAGGGTTAAAATTAAATAACAAACGAAATCATATCCAGAGATTGTGTATCAGAAGTAACATTAAAATAAATAAATAATCATTCATTAATAAATAATGGTATTAGGACTGGTTTATTGGGATTAACTGAAGAGAGGGTTCTAAAACACCTCATAAGTAATCGAAATCAGTCACCAAAGCAACTTAATATCATTCATAATATAAAAATGTATAAATAATATATAATAATTTTTTTAATATCAAATTAGTACTATAGTGATTAATTAAAATAATAATTAATGAAGGAAGGGGTGTCACAGTTTAAATTAACAATTAATTGTATTGTGTACTAGTAACTAAAAGAAATTTCAGATTAAATAATTAAAATAAGATAAATAGATTCAAGGTTAGGAAAGCAGGAGATTTAATGATTAGCACCGCCCTTATTAAGCGGATGTAATCTTTCATTGTAAAAGATTTATAACTGTTAGAACTGTAAACTTAAGTAAAATTTAATGATATCAAATTGAAATTTAGATGTATTTAAAAGTTGTACAAAATAATTATTGTAGGAACTGTTTTTAGAATATATTTAACAATTTAGTGAAAACGTCTCTGTGCTTATTTCTATCCAGTTCTTAGGAGTACGTCACATGCCAAGCTAAAATTTGATCCGTAAGAAGGATCTGGTGGAGCCCCCAAAACTTTCAAAGTGACTTTACAAAACCTTACATAACTTCACAGTAGTCTTAATTAAAATACAAAACCTTACATGATAGAGTCGCCCATTTACAAATTCTTACATACTATAGTCATTAAGAAAAATACATGAATTATGTTAATTGAAGATTGAATATAATGTAAAATTTTTTTTAATAATTTAATATTATAACGATATATCAGTACAATATCTTGAAAAGCATTCGATTTAGAAACAAACGTATATTGAAAAAGTTCGAGAAAAAAGTAAAACTATTGGAATGTGTTAAATTATTTTACTAGATTTAACTTTTGTCTTGCACAGAGGTTCATAATATGTGTAGTTCCTTGCGATTATTTTGTACCCTACATTTTAGTGATTATTATTATTACTACGTCACTATGTTATATTCACGCGATGATAACTGCTCAGGTTTATCGCCTTAAAATAAATCTAAAACTACTAGTTATATTAATTTCAATATTCGTATGCAACAGTTTGCTTTGGCAAGTCATTTTGGTTTCAAAATGAGATAGACAGTTATGTAGACAACAATTTACAACGCAGTTGAGATAATTTGGCTACGACATTTCAACGGTTTTTGTTGATTTACTCATGCATTTTTAAATTTAATTAGATGTATTAGAAATATAATTACAACGATGACCATTTGTTTGTTTTGTTAATGACAGTAGAGCTATACATAGAGTTTAAATAATTAATTGTTCATATATGACTGGTGTTTATTATAATTCAATAATTGTTTTCCCCAACAATTTTATAACAATTAACAATTTTATAAACAAAATGTCAGCTTTTCACTAATTATATCCAACAAAGGCCTATTTTTTCCCTTTATTGGCTTGGCTAAAAGAAATCATATTGTGTGTATATCACTGCAATAATAAATACCAGAAAATAAATAAATAATAAAAAAATAAAATAAATGTTTACGTCTATTTTACTATATTAATACCCATTATTAGACCAGCTATACAAATAAAAGTCCAAACAATAGGCCTTTACTGCAGATTGACCGCTGATATGCCAACGGGCTGATCCGGCCCGCGAGGACTCGTACGCCCCTCGCCGCGCCATCTCCCTTTGCCAGGCCGATTAAGTCAACTGTCTGCACTTAACATTTATAAAACTTATATCAATATAAAGATTGCAAAATACTCTAAAAGTTTTATTTGTGCCATTTTTTTCATAACTTGTCTCATATTAATAAAAAAATAGCTAAACATGTAATTATTGTAATAGAAATGTTACAATTTTAACATTAAATTTAAAAATACACGGTAAATAATTGTTTTATAGATTAAACGCAAAGAACATGTTTGATAGAGAATATTATAAGGATTACAATAACGATATAAAAATTACTCTATCGCTTTTTATCTCTTAGATATTAACAAAATAAAAAATCTTTCAAAAGTGAACTTTAAGAGGGGGTAGGGGGGAAGCAAGAGGGGGAGGGGCGGGGACTTTTCAGAAAATATTCCTTATATAATCAACTAACATCCATGAAAAAATCAGCTTTTTACTAATTAGTTCCCACTCAAACCTTTTAT
This sequence comes from Philaenus spumarius, assembly GCA_018207615.1. NCBI lineage: Eukaryota > Metazoa > Arthropoda > Insecta > Hemiptera > Aphrophoridae > Philaenus > Philaenus spumarius. The sequence continues at coordinate 22,020 of JAGFPH010007177.1, read as the reverse complement.
TGACTGGGCTAAATCTCCAAGGAGAAGTATTGTGAAACACTTAGCTTTTTTTATCATTGCAAACTAAAATTACAAATTTCAGAAAGAAAGATTTTTTTTAATATATAGGCCTATTCGGTTTTCTAGCAAAACACAAGGAAACGTGTGTACAAATTGTTGGACAAGTAATTTTCCATGAAGCCATATTTCTCTATACATTTTTCATACCTACGTTTTTCAGTATACTAGACAATCCTATATTTTTCAGTTAGTAAAACATTATTTTAAGCAATGTTTAGCCTTTCAATGTTATGAATAACAATACTGGAGAATACAATGAACTGGACTCAACTATAGAATCCAATCGGCGGGCGTTTGTGTTCAATGTGTTCAATCCTATTGTTTGCAATCATTTGTTATCTTTGAAACCTGAAATTCAGATTCGCAATTTCCAATCTAACTTCTGGAGTGCCGCTTCTGTGCCCTATTGCTTGTTCTTCATGAGTCATACTCGATTAAATTAAAACATTGAGATAATTAAAAACACACACATCCACTCTCACACACACTAACACATATAGACAGCTTACGACAAAAAACATTGCACTGCACAGGAAAGATAGTTTTTTTATCTAGTGTTCACATGAACACGGAACTCGAAACAAAAATTCTTCTAAATAGTTGGCATTGATCCATGTTGTTAGTGCGACGGTCACTCAACTGAAATAGTGCATCCGTTATTTTCTTCATCTATATATATACAGCCCAAAACCCAATCACTCGCTCACTGACTGATCACAGTATCTCAAAAACCATACCACCTAGGAACGTGAAATTTGGTACATACATTGCTAATAAGCCCTAGAGGAGCACTAAGAAAAAATTTTAAAATATTTTTGCTTTAAGGGTTGAAACAACCCTAAAACAATAAATATCGTTTGTTATAGATCTCAAAAACGTCTACCGCCTAGGAACGTGAAATTTGGTACACGTATTGCTCATAGGCGCTAGGAATGATTTTATAATATGTACCCTTTAAGGTTGAAACAACCAATAAAAAAATAAGTATTATGTGTTATAATTTCCTTAAAGATAGAAAACTAAAACTATGTACATGTAATTTTTACACGATAGATGTAAAAAGTAAAACCTTTTATAATTTTGTTACGTTCTGCTAAGGGGTGAAAACGTGACAACAACTGATAAAAACAATAAATATGCATTTTTATACTATCCTTAAAGCTAGATAGCTAAAAAATTTTACATTTATTTCTTACAAGAAACAAACTAAAACTATAAATATTAGTTAAATAACGCCTAGTATCGTAAAATTTGGTACACAAATTGCTCATATGTGCTAGAGGGCAGTAAGGAAGGATTTTAAAATATTTTGCCTTAAAGGGTTGAAACAACCGTTAAAACAATAAATATTGTTTGTTATTCTTTCCTTAAAGCTAGAAAGCTGAAATTTTGTACATTTATTTCTTGAAAAACACATATTTAGTAAACCAGTTTTACATTTTATTGCGTGCTGCTATAGGGGTAACAATATGATAACAACCCATAAAAACAATAAATATGTATTTTATAATTTCCTTATAGCTAGATAGCAGATATTTTGTACATTTAATTCTTAAAAGATACATTGTAACGTCCATCAACAACTTCTATCATTTATTTTACCGACTTACAACCTTTCTGTATTTAACCTTCACCCAGTCCCCAAATAGTTATCCTTTTCTCCGCCAGACGTCGACTCCGTACGGTATCTGAAGCCGTACACACTGCTTTAGAATGCCATAGCATTTTGTAATCCGACAACCGATCAGCTGTCTCTTTTTCTCGTCAAGTAAATTTCGCTTTGTCATGAGTTTGTGTAAAGCGTCGGCCATTAGACCGTTACGAACGAAAACTTTTAGACGCTGCCAAGTGGTAGTAATGTTACTAAACTTTAAATAATTTGATCGGGGTAACGTGTGTCGCTGAAGAACATGAATTACTTCTAAACCTTTTGTTTTCCGAATACCAGGTACAATATTTCAGCTTTACCTTAATAATTATAAAATATTACTTGTAAAACTTAATTAGGTTATTTCCACTCTTGGTTCATGTACAACTTCCTAACTCATTTTGTTCAATTTATTAGAGAAACCTATGTATTTCTTTTTTTTTACAACAGCCTAAACTTTAAATGTAATTCTTACAGCCTAAATTTTAAATGTAAATCTTACAGCCTACAAAACTATAAAGCCGATATCATTTTGGTTATTGTCAAAGCCTAAACATATTTCCACAAACAAGCCTAAAGTGTTATGCATTAATTAACTATAACTGTGTAGTATTTCTGCAGTGTAACAGATATTGAAAACTTTTAATAAGCTATAAGCAAAATATATTGCTGATATGTAACTAAACGTTAACATTTCTTTTATGTTACCATGTGGCTTACCTAACATGTACAGACAGTGTTATGCAACATTACGCATGTTATATTAACCATCACAACCTATGTAGCAATTTGCTATCTGTGCTACAAAATTCAATAAAACAGCCAACTCAAAGAACTATCATTTTATGCTTATTTAAATAACTGCAAGTTTTCTAAAAAGGAAATTGTTATCTGTGTTATACAGTTAAACTGGTCCAACTGCAGGGGATGTTTAATGCAATGAGATAACCTGCAACAACTACAATTAGAAAAGGCCTACCTTGCAACTGAAAATTGAATATATAATCAAAATATTTCTACTGAGTTTTAATTAGAGACAGAAGTTAATTTAAAAATGAGAACTATCTGCATTTGTTCTTTTCTTTTATGTTAAGTGTTAAATAGGCTGTATTTTGAAAGTAATTTTTGCATATGTGTACTACTTAGGATATGTTAGTATTAAATAACTTGGGAGGAGCAAGCTAGCACATTTCGGACTTTAGCCCTAAGGGCTACACATTAGAAATTTCACACCTTTTTTATATATATAGAGAGACGTCTCATAATAAATTTTGTCTATTTATTCAATTATTTATAATTACCTTTTAGAGTTGGCCAACGACATATATATATTTTTTTCTTAAAACAAATCCATGGTATTTCATGTTAAAACTTTGTAACTTGTAAATCTTTTTGTATAATTTCTGTAATTATTATTAAAAGGGAGGGTTTTTTGAATTTTATTTTTGGGAAGGGTTTTTTAAATTAAATTTAATAAAATATATATGTTTTCTTTTTTTTAAATCTCAATCTTTTTTTGTATTAAGGGCATGTTAATTATCTTTTTGTATTAAGGGCGTATAAACTTTTATTTAACTTGGTTAATAAACCTAAAATTATACATATTTCTATGGTTTATTGAGGTAACCTTAGGTATCCTGTGCATTGTAAGAGATAAGCTGAAATATTCCTGCTTTTGGTGATATTTAAATTCTAAGGTAAGTCTTGAACAGTACCAATCTATGTGGCCCAGTATCGTTTCCGTTCCCTTAATTATTCTTTTTGTAAGATTGGTACAACATATAAAAAATAAAACAGTTTTACATTTTGTTACTTACTGCTAAGGGGTGAAAGTGTGATAACAACCCTTAAAACCAATAAATATGATTTATTATTCGTTCCTTAAATCTATAATGCTGATATTTAGAACTTATTAATATTAAGACAATATTTAAAGATGTAAGCAGATCAAATCCATCCCGATCTATACGTTTGCATATTAAAGACGTATCTGGACGATCTGCAACATGCAGCTTATGCTGTGATTTACCAGTGTGTAGATTTAACGGTAGAAAAAGAAGACGCTCTTCACTTTGAATTATTTATTTTTAATTTATTTAATTTATTCAGCCCACATACCGTGACGAAAACAATCGACGGGCAGCCAATAAACAATAAATACCAAACTAAATGAAAATACATCTAATAATTAATTCACTTTCGTTCTTTACATTTTCTCGGTGATTAGAGAGAAATATTACATTTATGTAAAATAGTGATAAAAAAAATCACCGTAGGGAAGCAAGGGTATTCAGCTAGTCAATAATATTTCTAGGTCTATAGCAAGAGATTGCGTTACTATACAAACTATTGGATTTCAAATATAATTGAGGAGAAACCCAATTTGTTGCGTCTTAGCTAGGCAAATTTCATATTCCTCTATGAGTTCATTAGTCGACCTTTGTTACACAAATGCAGAGGGGTTAAATTCACAGATAAACTGTCGTAAGTATTAAATAGATGACATATTTTGACTTGTTCCGTGTAATATCTTTTTGGGTTTAATTTTCTTCCAGTTTGCCCAACTTATCACAATCTCTCTTTAGCTTATAAAATACCAGAGCAATTTTCACTGCTTTTCGTGGATTTTGGTTGCCATAATTTCTTTAGGCTGTTAAGAGTTCTAAAAGATATTGTCCCATTACGTTTCTTGAATACGTAAATTTCAACGGTTTTGTTTTAATGTCTCTATTTTTTTTAAGTGCTTGGAAAGTAATTTTTCAACTATTGTTGTGCTATAACCATTAGTGCTTACAATGTACGAGGTCTGTTCAAAACGTATCCGACTTCTTTGAATACAGATTTTTTTTTAGATAGGCTATAAAAAACACTACACTAGCCCCCTTTAAATTAGTCCTCCTTTAAAATAGTCCCCCTTTAAATAGTTGGAAGCATTTCTGGAAGGCTTCTTTTGGAATCGCATTCTGTCTGCTCGTCACATCCTGTATTATTTCCTCTCTCGACTCAAATCGGTGCCCTTTCAATGGCATTTTCAGTCTAGGAAACAATCCAGAAGTCGCAGGGGGTCGTGTCTGGTGAATAGGGCGGAATATATGTCCATATTTGCGCAGCCTAACATGTCTTGCGTAATTTCCAAACGAAGCTGTTTTTGTTCTTTTGTCAACAGTTTTGGCACGAATTTTTCGGCTACCCTTCTCATGAGTAAATCTTCCTCATTATGATGGAGTGAGCGCTTCCAACACTTATTCCAACTTCTTCTGCCAACTCTCGCACGGTTATACTCGGGCAACAACCTCGTCGTGTGTGCTTGTAGAAGGCCTACCAGATCGTGGTTCACTATCGACGGATGTGCGACCACTTTTGAAGCGGTTAGACCACTCTTTAATTTGTGCGGCACTCATGGCATCCTTTCCAAAAGCTTTTCGAACTTTTCTAATGGTTTCTGCTTGATTATCGTCGAGTTTGTAACCAAATTTAATGCAATAACGCTGATCGACTCGTTCTGTCATTTTAGAAAATTAAAAATTCGACGAGCGTACTCTAGACTACTGTGTTCAAGACGTGTTCAAACACGAATGACGTAACTTTATCGGCCGGGAAAAAATATCAGCGTATTCCTTACATGATTGGACACGTCTGTGCTGGAACACGTCCCCCGCCTTCAGTTTTATGTGCATAAAAAAAATAAATGATACTTTTTGAACAGACCTCTTATTTGATCGTGTACAACTCTTCAAGATATGGTTCAACCATGGGTATGGTTACTAACCGATGTATAAATTCATTAAAAGAGGCCATTTGTTTTGTGATCATTGATGGTACGAGTTCATTGTGAATTACTGCATCAGTTGTGGTTGGTTTTCTATATATTTTAAGTTCCATATTATTTGTGAGTTTTATAACAGTTAGGTCGAGATAGTTGATTGATACTGTTGACTTTTTCCATTGTGAATTGTATGTTGAGGGTTATACTGTTGAGGTAGTTATGCAATAGGTCTAATTGTCATGGTGTTCCGTTGAATATTAATAAGGTGACATCGCCACATCTTTTTTAAAACATGAATATGGTTGTAATATGTATTCCTACTTGTCAATAAAAAGATACTCTCAAAGTGGTTCAAATATATTAGTAGTGAGCTTAAAGGAGATCCCATGGCTAAACCTTCACTCTGTGTGTAACATTTGTAATCAAATTCAAAGTAGTTTTGTTTTACGACTACATTTAAAAAACGACGATTTGGTTAATGGCGTTGTTGCATATTTTCCCAGTTTTAATGACGTTTTCCTTCAAAATATTTAAGGTTTCTTGAACCGGTATGTTGGTAAACAAATTTATTAAGTCAAATGAAGCCATAATGTAATTCCGTTTAATTGCTATATCCGATATTATCTTTAAGAAAATGTTGCAAAGTTTGGGTTACCCTGCATCCACGAGCTGTGGCACAATTACTTAAAGGCCTTATTGGAAACTTTGTGTATTTTTGGAAGACCGGTGAGACGTGGAGCGGAAGGGTCAAAAGCTTTAAGGTTGTTAAGATTACCTTGGAATACATTTGTACATTTATTGATGCCTGCATCGATGAGCTTTGTGTAATTAGTAGTGGGGTCGATGTCCAAAGCTACAATATTGTTATTGTTTATAAACTCAATAACCTTGTCTTTGTACTCCTGCTTGTTCAAGAGAACTACAGTATTGCCTTTGTCAGCCTTTAAAAGCAATTCATCATTACTGTCCAGCTACGTATATTTGTCATAATATTGAACTTAAGCTTTTTTCTATTTATGGAATTGGTTTTGTTCAATACATGTTTAAACTTTTTATTAATTAACTAGGGGAGACCCATGCGTGCTCCACACGCCAACCTCGTTAGAACCTTCTATACACATAATTATGTTATGTTTTTGAAGTGTAAACTTCTATAGGCACGCCTCGGCGCTATGTTTGCAGGCTGTGAATCGGATTTTACCGTCACGCATTTTCTCATGCATTTTATGAAACGCTCTATGTTGATTTTTCTCATACATATTATAGAACGCTCTATTCCGTCAGTTTGAAAAAAAGTGTTCGTCTTGACCCGATTCGAACCAGCAGAGTCTATCACCATAGACTTACGCCTTAGCCGGTTAAGACACGAACTCTTTGATAGTTCAGTATATTTAAGTTGGGTATATAAATGTAACAGATTGTTTTACGTCATAGATTTAACGCGTTAATGTTAACACAATTTAATTCAATAAAATGACAGAAAAACAGCTGATTCTAATGTATAACCTTTAATAATTTTAGGTTAGGTCTAGTCTGAAGAACCAACACATCACCACTTAAGATGCAAAACCTCATAACCTACAATTTTGCCAAAATTAAGTTTTTTGCATAACTTGATTTATACAGCCATTCTATACCTTAAAACTTAATTTTATGTCAATCTGATAATTATTTCCTGATTTATACATGTTTATGTATAGACTCAACAAATCTTAAATTCTAAGTAAGGCACCACAAACCTCTCACGAATATAAATTATACAGATTCAAACTTAAAAACAACCAAGCACACTTCCTATAATCACTCCTAGATGGCGCTGATAAAGGAACATTTACTAGTACATGTAATACTTGTAGAACTAGTAAAGTAACTAAATGTATCAGTTGTTTTAAGGCAAGGCTTAGCAGAGTGGATAACGTGGGATCTTCCTGATCAGAAAATTACAAGTTCGAATCATGGCTAGAGACTATGTAGCTTTTCTTATCTGTGGTTTGAGGGTAGGAGAGTGGAAGTAAAGCAAACGGTGGTTGGCTCAAACTGCAAAGTTTTTGGTCGTTCCACCCAATAATGGAATTTGAGGGTTACAAGGTTTTACATCTTAAGTGACGACATGTTTCTTCGATGTATTTATCCATTACCATAGAAACCAATAAAATGACAGATAAAACAGTTGATTCGAATGTATAATCTTTAATAATTTTAGGTTAGGCCTAGACTGATGAATAAACTTGATCCTTGAATGTATTTACATTCGTTACCATAGAAACCAATTGAATAAAATAACAGATAAACAGTTCATTCAGATGTCCAGCTTAATAACAAAAAAATAATTTCCATAATATATTTTATACTCATCAGAATATTGCATATAAGTTTACGCTTCTCCATTGTGGTTTTAAGCACACATTTTTTTATATAATAAAGGCGTAGGATTTATAATAACCATAAAGCTAAGATGGTAAATCTCCAAATCGAATTATTTTGGATATTTTATAACAGCAGTTATATTAAAGGTTAAACCAGCAAGGCTCAGGTCTACACTTTAATCAAAACCTAAAAGTTAAAAATTCAATAATTGCTTCAAAGTTTGAAATCAGCTGCTAATGAAAATATTAAAGCAAACAGTTTGTTTATTATTTAGTATGACATTTCCCATTGCCGTAAAATATTTAGTATATTTTGGTTTGTTTTTATCTTCAATGGATGCTGTTTTTTTCGAATAGTTTTCTCTTTAGCTAATAATAATAATATTTATTATTCTACTTTAATGTATCCCCTCTCCTACTTTAATACACTTATGAAGTCACAGTAAATCTGTTTAATAATTGAAATATGTTTGTGAGAAAGTATGAGCCAGTTTCTGGTACCGTAATTTTGTTGTTGTTTTTGTGTTCAATAGATGCTGCATTTTTCTAAAAGTATGTAAAAACACGCTTGTATTCAAATGAAAGTTTGTGTCAAAATTTCAAAGCAGACGGTGAAGAACTTTCATAGATTATACATTTTGAACAAACGCACATTCACATTTTTATTGATATAGCTACACGGGCTTCTTTTTGTAAATCAGGGTCTTTTATTGTTTTTATGGCTGTTTCAGCATTAGTGAAATCGCGCACAATATGCTGTTTATTAAATCTCGGAAAGTTAAAATATAATCCTTTCCCTAAAAGGGTTTCTTCATAAGTTGAAAGATTCAGATTAGAGAGGTTTTCCACTCGTTTATAAAAAATGTGTTTACTCTCTGACTTATTTTTTTTTACTATTGATTTAACGTTTGATTTGTTTTTTATGGGTGGCGTTAAATTATAATGCTAAATGCTTTATTTGGATATTAATAATATCCATTACATTAGCAATTATTGCAGTATGCAAGTTATTTAGTAATTGAGGGTGTGCTCTATACGAGTAATAATTTAATCTCCTTTTTGTATGTACAAATGTTTGATTTCTTCGGTTGTCCATATTTTTCAGATTTTGATTTTGTAATAAGTGTCAAACGGGATGTACTATTGATTTTGACAATTGTTGGTAATTTAATGGCGTGAATGACGAGGATTTAGTTGCTAAAAAATAACATAAAAATCTTATATTTTTTTATTTGAGGTAAATATAAACTAAATTGACACTGTAACCTAAAATTGATGCCATAGTATTTGATCTGTTTTAGAGGTGTTTTGGTATAAACTTTAAAGAAAATATTACTTGAAGCCATTAATTTGAATTTTATTTCTGGTGAGTATAATTGGAAGATTATTTAAGTTTGGAAGATAAACTTTTAAAATAGTGAAAAATCTAACAAGATAATGCCACCTCTAGGCAGACTAGTAAGCAATAGTTAAATTACATTCAAGAATTAATTATACACTATTATTTGAAAATGGCTATTTTATAGTTTTGACAAGAGAATTTCATCTAAAAAAAGGGGTGGAGGAGCCTCCTTTCATATCAACATTAAGAGGCTTATAGACGGGGTTAGTTCTAGCTGCTAGTAGAAAAGGAGAGTAGTACCCCCTAGTAACTCACCCTCTACTATCCCTGTCTCAACTCAACCTGTCTAGACACGCACTCGCCGTTCCTCGTCACTCCCCACAGACACAGTACGTCGTCAGCCTAGTAAGAGTGTTTGAGAGGTTCCTAGTACGTCTCTTCTCTTGACTAATATATACAAATATATCATTAACCCATTCTCTTTTTTGTAACCCTTAACTCTTAACTCAAGTAAACAGCCACTTCACAACTGACTTCATCAAACTCAACGTCGTACTCTCGACTGACGACTCGCCGGGAGAGTAGTGTGGCGAGTACTCGCCTCGTCTATACACCTACTCTCCTCTTCTACTAGCAGCTAGAACTATCCCCGTCTACAAGCCCATTTAGGCCTATTGTTGACCAGTACGTGCCTTCTTCGTCCCCCCGGTTGATGGATTTCAAAGGGGCTTCTCTGAGTTCTTGTCGGGTTGGCTTGATCAGGGACTTAGTAAGCCTAGCGCATGATCCAATGATTAGTCATTTCACACCACCTCTGGCGTTATTCTTCCCTTGCCCAGTTGTTCCCTGCGCTCATTGCTGAAGGACGGGTAATGCGGCGCATTGGTTTCGGTCTTAAGAAAGGTGCAGATGCTCCTTTCTTGGAGATGGTGACTGCTTCTCATTCCCTTGTAAGCCAAGATGTCCTGGCCCCCATATCAATGCTACCATTTACTTCTGTATCCTTCCAATAATCACAAGTTGGCCAAGACAGTAATCGCTTATATTTCTGCTTGGAAGACTGTGCAGTTATTTTAAACGTTCAAACTGATGTTTTTAGCGAATTTCCATAGAAAAAATGAGCTATGCAGTGCCCCTGTATATATTTATGCATGTATGTGTGCGCACTCTAACGGACGCATTTTAGGCCCGATTTGGACCAAATTTGGTACACACATTGGGTTTTAAAGGGAACTGGTAGGTTAGCCAAAAAAATTTACCGGAAGTAGACCAAATTTTTGTCCGGAAGTAACATTATGTAAGTGTGCGCACTTGGTACGGAGGTTGGTTTTCTAAGTTGCACGAGTTCGTTAGAAAAAAGAATTGACTGGAAGTAGACCAAATTTTTGACCCGAAGATTTTTTGAGATTTTTCGTACTAGAATAAATTTTTTAAAAGTTTTCTTTGAAAAAATAGACATACAAAATAATTCTGCACATTTTGTTTTTTTACGCGACTCTATAGCTCATCAGGTTCCCGCAAAAACAATCAAAACGTAAAATACCGTAAAAGTACTAGAATTAAATCCACGGCTTTTACCGTGGTGACCGATGGCAATATATTTGGTACATGCTGGCAGCACCTTCGTGAGTAGATCAATTTCCCAAACAGTTTTTTGAAACCCAAAAACATATAAAAATTTAATTTTGGAAATTCTCTCAACTCACGTCAGCGGTTCAGCTGCGTCGTCGAATTATTTCGTGGTAATTCACTCTTCAAGCCTAACCATTCTCGTCTGTGTAGCAGACTAGGGTTCCTTTAGCCGTTCTTGGTGTATTGTTTCTTTCCCATTGTTCTCGCTTTCCAAAGATAATTTAGATAAAGCGTGCTAATATTCTCGCTGTGTATAACTTGGACATCATGTCTGTCACCAAGTTCCTAAGTACGGTGTATAGTAATGTTGGATGTTCTAAAAGCAGTAATCTAAGAAGAAGCTCCAGATTTGATGTAGAGCTGCTTCTGAAGTCTCAATCAAAATTATGCGACCATACTAACCAGTTTGTTCCCCATTAGTTCGGCAGGATTTTGTCCACCAAACTATCGCTCCGTATTCGTTGGGGGTTCTCATCTCCGATTCAAACAATCAAATTGCTTTATGAGGTTAGTCCCTAAGTAGTACCAACAAAGTGTATGCTGTTCAGTAGTGTCCATTTATCCTGATGGATTAAGTTGTCCAGCATTCCAATTCAGTTTTCAGTAATGAAATACTCCAGGATACTTCACTGACGTAGGCATTTTTCATTGATATCCTGCTCTAGGCGATTGTTCCTTTTCATAGTAAGGAGAACTTTGGCGGTTTTTCTAGTATTGACCTTGGGGCTTTCCTTTGCACACCAGGTTTATACAAAGCTCAGATTATGATTATCTGAAACGGTATCATAACTTTACCAATCATCAAGAATTACATAGCAATCTTCCGATGTATGCTTCCGTTTGGCCAATTTCAGGCTGATGGTCGTAAGGAGACCATCGACCACCATAATCTACAGCTGAGGTGAGAATACTCTTCTGTGAGACATCCTTTGTGGCTGTGACCCCCAACGATACACCAAGTAGAGATTATAGCTCCTGCTTCCAAGCATTAATTCACCCACATTGTTACGGTTGGGTCCAACCTTCGTTCTCGGAGTTTTCACACCACTGAGTTGTAAGACGTCAATGCACTATTTATGCCCAAGGAATGGTGCAGGGCATTTTCCTTCCTTTATATGTTTAATTCCGTTCTCAAGTTTATGTAAAGCATGCAAGATTTCTCAAGTTGGTAGCAGTGTCAATTTCGGTGAAGTTAGACCCTGGAGAGCAACCCTTTCAGTATGTATCTTTACTCCAGCCTGTTTACTGTTTTCTTGAGAAACGGAGGATGATGTTTAGTCAATCCCATTACGCTATTACGACTAACCATAATTTTAAGCCGAGAAATTATTTTAATTTGTAATAAATCTAGAAAGACTATTCTCAATCTCATTTGATGATCGTGAATAACGATTTCCTACTAAAATTGGTAGTTTCAAGTAAATTTATGTTGTTCCCTGTTTTGTATTTAAACTGCAAAATCATATTACTAGGCAAGTTGCTTCCTTTATTAAACTGGTTGCGGTTTCACTATTTCGTACTGAAAGTTTACAGCTGTTATTACTTCAAAACTTATTAGTTCAAGTTTCCCAGACTCCAAGACTTAATATAAGTTGCAATATTTCCAAAAATGATTTGAAAGATTGAATTTACAACCCTTTATAGGATTTTATAAATTTTGTTTTTACGAGTATTTTTACTGTTTTAAATTGTGGTTACAAAATATATTATAAATTTATTTTCCTATTTTTGTTGTTGACTAAAGCAATCGCGTATTATTTAACATTTTTTAAATACCATACCAATTCTATCTTTTGCAGCATCATAGTTGTTATATTTATGGAATTGACTTGTTCTATCAATGTCAATTCCATAAATATAACTTACACAGTCAAACGAGTAGTAACTAATATACTTTGATAAACATAATTATAACAATTTCTTCGTTGATTACGAGTATTTTTAAAAGCGATTGCACACTTATGTAACTTGTATTATTTAAAATTTCAAAGTAGTTGTATAAAATTCAGTAATAATATACTATTGCACTGTTGTATGAAGTATACTTGTAAGGAACTGTTTTGAATGTTTGAAATTATTTAAGTAAATATTTTATGCGGACGAGTTTGTGTGCATAATTAATTGTTAAGGACTTTAAAAAGGTCATACCTTAGAAAAGGTTTCTAGAATTTCTTTTATCTTACTATAACTCATTTAATTTGTTCTTCTATTTCTTATAAAAAGTGTTGCTAGTTTTTTCTTTTGTTTGGTTAGTTCTTAATATTCCGTACTTCATTAAATTTGGTGTTTTGTAGATTTTAAACTTTTTGATGTTATGGAGCAAATTTAAATAATTAGTATGTATAGATTGAAAGGGAACTATATTTTTGATATAGTGAACACTGTATTATTAATTAACTGTGTTCCAAACAATACTATTTCCATTAAATTAAATTATTAACTAAAGAGTTTTACATTTTTTGTTATACGGACAATTTTAATAATTCAGTTTTATAGCTGAAACTCGAGATTTTGAAGTAGAAAACCAGATATGATAAATTGTGTTAAAACAATTTTCTTGGCACTGTGTCTTTGTGGATACGTCTAATATTAAAATATGCAATTTACATTTGTGTTTAATTTCTTATCTACTTTTTTTACTCAGTGCATACCTTTAGATACTTTACTATATGGCAGAAGCTATTCAAAAATCTTTATAAAAGGTGGAACATGAGTACATCTGTTTTATTGAGATGTAGTTATTCAAGAGACTGTAAGAAAGCCAACACTAAGGCGACTCAAATACAATTGTCTTGATAGCATTCCGGTAGAATATCACCAATACGTTGTTGGTTAAATGTAGAAAGTACTCTATTGATCCTTCAAGAGCTGTTTTAGGAGCAAAGGAACCAAGCAGTGCTATTGATCAAGATCTTCGATTTGACTGCATAGACCACTTTCATGATATGTGTGAGAAGAGCTATGATTCAGACTATGCCTAACGCATAACAGAAATTGTTTATTTCAGTAACACTACAAAATATGGCAATAATTTTAACAGAGAGAAAAAAAAGAAGAAATATTTCCCAGACATTTATTGATGTAATAGGCAGGTCTACAATGAGTTTTCTTTTCTAATAATTTACCTACGGTAACACTAACATTACTTATTATTTTAAATAATTCCAAAGACAAATTTAATAAATTATCTAAAAGTGGGGTGTACAAATTAAGTTGCAAAATGTGTAATGCAGCTTATTTAGGGCAAACAGGTCTTTAAAACTAGATTAAGCGAACATAACAAAAGTTGGCGACTGGACTATGATGATTCTAATCATTTGAAAACACAACATGACATTTTAGGTTTTAATTCAAATACAGATTTTAATGTACTTCATGTTAATTGTAAGGGTAATAAGTTAGATGCTTTGGAAATGTTAGAAATTAAGAGGTTAATTAATAAGGACATAAGTTTAGTTTTAAGTGAACAGATAGATTTAAGTAATTCGCCACTTCTACTACCGTTGTTATTGACCAGTCCAATTGCTCCCCCATCCCTAACCCAACGGTATTTTGGACTACCTGCACCCAACTGCTGTGTGTTGGATTTGTTTTGTTATTACTTTAGTCTTTAAGTTGCCTTCGACAATGCCGTAGCTGGCGAAACCTAGGTCGGCACGGCTCAATAAAGAATTGTGAAATTATTACAAAACGTTTTTCATTCAATTATTTATCATTTAAAATATTTTTTTACATTTTATATTAATTAGGCGGCATAAAAGAAACAAAAAAAATGCATACACTGCGAATTTGTAAAAAGTTATTTTTCTTGCCATGAAAAGGGTTAAAACAATAACATAACCACCCCATTAAATAAAAAAATAAAATTGAAAATAAAAATATTAAATTTGGTGTTGTACAGATTAGTATTTAAGGGTGGAGAGGAATTGCAATATTTGATGTGCTGAACATTTAAGATGAACTTTATTTTAAGCAATACTATTTCCACATCCATTAAAAGTAACATGCCTTACTCTGAGTTTAATAGTTGTATTACGGGAAAAACAAAAAACAAAATAGGCCTGAATAGTTCTTGCCTTCTTTTCGTACCATTTGATAAATATGCATCTGTTTTCTTAAAAACAAAACTTACGATTCGGACAAGTAACTCCTTTAGATCTAAAAGTAACTATTTGTTTTTAATTCACAAGACATTAATATCCAAGTTTTTTTTTTATAAAGTTTACTTTAAAGTAGACAACCTGAATTTAACTGTTTGGCTCTTACAGCATTCAGGTTTGTATCCAACTGTTTGGCTCTTACAGCATTCAGGTTTGTATCCAACTGTTTGACTCTTACAGCA
>JAGFPH010007176.1:27655-41240 GCA_018207615.1 Philaenus spumarius | reverse complement strand
ACACACAGACAGACATCACCCAAAAACCACTTTTTTGGGTTCAGGGACCACCAACACAGATAATTCCACTAAACAATTTTTTTGGGGTTCAGGGAGCACCAAAACAGATAATTCCACTAAGAATTCAAATTCGAAAATTTGGACGAAAACAATACTTTCTCTATATACTTACGTAGTTTATGGAGAAAGTAAAAACTTAAAAACTAATAAGTTTCTCACAGAAGTAGTAAAATGTTTTCACACATGATGTCTTTTTTAAATGGGCCACCGTTGGTATCTTGTGAACTATAAAGCTGATAGCAAACTTTAAATGGGAAACCTTTCCTGGTTTTTTGAGAAATAAAAAAAATAGTTAATTTCCAATATGGCGGTCAATTTTTGAATTTTTTATGAAACACCCTGTATTTTATAATGATTTTGGGTTGTAAAGGTTATTTTAAGACTTTTTTGTTCTTGGTGTGGTGTTTTTTTTGATACGACTAACCGTTTAAAAGTGAGAGGGTATCAAGTTTTAAAAAACTACCTAACTAAGCGGAAGATATTCTTGTATGGAAACGTTTTGAACCAATGAAAACGCTCTCAACACTAATAAAACGTTGTTTGGACAAATAACTTTTAATCGAAAAACACGGTTTTTATTTATTTTTAAAACCATCTAAGTGGGACTCGTACGTGTATGGGTGGTTTAATGCAGAGGAATCAGTATGATTATTACAACTGTTTTACTTTAATGATGGAATAAATACGAAGGTGGGTTATTAAACCAAATGTTTTAAACATCCTGTATATATGTTTTGGTCGAAACTTTGCCTGGTAAATTATCAAGACCGTAGTCTCGGTTGAAGACAGCATCTGTTTTAAAACAATGGCTGCTTGTCTGAAACTGAAAAATGACTTTATTGAACGTTATATTGACTAAATTTGGAATACATTTTGTGTGAGAACGATGTGGTGAATCTATGGAATACGCTGGGATTGGCTACGAAAGTATGGTGTTTAAGAATTGAACTTGGGTTTTTGGATACTTATGGTGGTTCGTAAACCAGACATGAAGGACGTTTTCTTTTGTCCTGCGGAGGTGCAGGATCAGTGATGATTTATTATTGGACGAGTATCGAGACCCTGCGGCTCTGTGTTTGACTCTATTAGTTAATTTTAGGATGAAGTCCTCGAGTGTGGGGATTTTGTGCCCTCGAGAGATGGTTACGTTCGATACGTACCATGGGGAGTTGGTGATCCAACGGAGAGTATTGTTCTGGAAGGAGTCCAACCTTTTCTTCCAAGAAACAGATAGTAGAGAATACCTAGCTGGAGCTGCGTACTTGAGTACTGGTCTGATGTATGTTTTGTACATGGACAATCTGATACGAAGAAGTAGAGGGCTCTTGGCGTTTATGACTGGAAGGAGTCTGCCACGGACAGATTTAGCCCTTGACAGAGTTTGCTTGACGTGACGGGACAAGTTTAATTTAGAGTCAAGCGTGATTCCAAGGTATCTGACTTGACGGGTCCATGCTATGGGTGATTTGTTAAGAGTTAATTGGACTTTGGGAAATCTACGTAATGGAGAAAATGTATGGCTTGCGTTTTGTCTGTGTTTACTGCAGTTCTCCACATCCTGAGCCACGGCTGTAGGGCATCCAACTGTTGTTGAATGACCGACGAGCCTTATTACAGGTTCAGAGTTCTGTAGTAGAACACAGCGTCATCAGCAAAGGGTCGCAGTGATACTTTGGGGGTGACTGGAATATCGTTAGTGTACAGAAGGTACAGTAAAACGGACCAAGAACTGAGCCTTGGGGAACTCCTGCCTCGATGGGTCTAGGAGTGGAAAGTGTACCTTCGATAACAACCTGGAACCATCTACTGTCGAGGTATGATCTTATGAGATGTACATAACATGGAGGAACTGGGCTGCGGGCTAGTTTGTAAAGCTTTTGATATATCCAGGAATACTGCAATAGATTGGGTTTTATTGTTGAAGCCATCAGAAAGGTCGTTGAGAACTTTTAGGCGGGTTACACACTGAAGTGGCGTGGCATGCAGCTTGCTGCAAGTGGCAAGTAGCTGCTCGCCACGCGAAAATCAACCAATGCTTTTAAACGGGATCCTACACACTGAAGTAGCAGTGGCGTGGCGCATCTTCCATGCATCGCGCTGCGCCACGCATCTGCCACTCGAACACCGATCGGTCGGTGTTTGGCGACGCATGCCACACGCATCTTGACCCAGCAGATACCACTCTCTGGCCTTCGAAAGTGTTTAATTCAGGTCTGATTTGTGTTCTACAGTTTCTAAATTGAACAAATCTAGAAATATTTATCCGAGTTCAATAAAATTTGAACCACATATAGAAAACATATTTATAATAATAATATAAATAAATCAGATTGTTACAAAAGATTTTCATACTTTTACTGATTAGGCCTATACAAATTACTTTCCGATATCCTTATTCGGTGAAAAATTGTTTGTTCAAGTCTTCAGTAAAAATTGAATAACTTTAAAAAAATTTAACAGATTTTAATAAAATTTGAAGCACGTTTAGAAAACATACCTACAATAACAATTTAAAAAAATCAGATTGCTACAACAAATTTCAACACCTTTACTGACTAGGGCCCGGTTCTACAATCTCCCGATAAGTGTCCGACAAGTTCCA
This sequence comes from Philaenus spumarius, assembly GCA_018207615.1. Lineage (NCBI taxonomy): Eukaryota > Metazoa > Arthropoda > Insecta > Hemiptera > Aphrophoridae > Philaenus > Philaenus spumarius. The sequence continues at coordinate 38,578 of JAGFPH010007176.1, read as the reverse complement.
GATAGCGCTAACCTCCCGACAAGTGGAAAAAATGCGTTCTACAATCTCCCGATAACTCTTGTCGGCAGGATAAAGTTGGCTATCCTACGGATAAAGTTGTCGGCAGGTTAAAGTACCCGATAAGAAGTTATCCGCCAGATAAAAGTATTGAATTGTACTGTATAGTAGTTTTTATTGACCCGCCATTTTAAACTAATACCTAAATATGTCTATTTATGAAGACTTTGTTGAAATGTTTGATGATGATGATGAAGAAATAGTACAGTTTATTGCTCGACCTAGAAATAATAAAGTTTTTAGAGATAGGATTTGTCACTTTGATTTTTGGAACGACAAAGAATTTTTCGATCGGTTTAGGTTATTAAGAAGTCAGTCTCTTTAAAAGTGAAATTCTCAGTCCTTTTCCTTTTTTGTTCTCCCATCCTTAAAAGTAGTGAACAAATTTAAAGCGCTAATAAATATAAATAACTTATTTTAATAAAAAGTATTTAACCTCAAATATTCAGTTCACAAATCACATTCACAGAAAAACATTACTTACTTTAATGTTTAATAAATAAATTGGTCTCTTCAAAATTGAAATTCTGTTAAAATAAAATTTATCTAACCTCAAATGTTTACTTGTCAAAAATAGAAACAATACTAATCACAAAAATAATCGTTAATTTAATTTTGTAAAAAACCTCAAATATTTATTTTAATATCAGGTGAACTTTTATAATGTTAATAGTTACAATCGGTTACAATCTAAGATATCAGAAAGAACTTCACCTCAAAATAAAAAATAGTATGCTTTTAAAAACAAAACTAGTTCGTCTTTCAGTCACTTGAAATATTTCTAACCATATTTGGACCAATCACAATCAACAAAGTGTACCAACCTAAATGTAAAATTGTAAATCTGTCAGGTAAGTCACAGATAAGTTACGGACAGTTGTCGGGAGGATTAAAACACATTGAAGAACGCAAAATACTTATCGGGTGGATTTGTCGGCAGGTTAAAGTTATCCGGCGGATAACTAACTGGAACTTTATCGGGAGATTGTAGAACCGGGCCTAGGCCTATAAAAATTACTATTTAAAATTCGACAAATGGTGAACAATATTTTTTTATTTTTTATTATTTGACATTTATTTTAGTTAGGCTATGTATTGGATTATGAATATAACAAGTTAAAGATAATTTTATTGTGAATCCAAATGTTTTTTAATATTTAAAATATATAGATAAAATATATATATAAATTTTTTAAATGTATTGTAAATTTTGTTTTCAAAGTATGTACGTTTTCGATACTAAATAATTTATAAATAAAGTAATTCAAATTTATTTTCCAGCTAACAACAGGAACAACTCATCTTCACTTGTTGACATTTTTGAACATACTGAGTATAGTCAGATATAAATGTATGGCCATGTGGCGCCATTCCAGTGTGTAAGCTCCTTATATCGTACTCGCGGATGCACTGGCACGACGCATGAAGCGTGCCTCTGCGTGGCAGCCACGCCACTTCAGTGTGTAACCCGCCTTACAAGTTGGAGTGTTGTGGAATGTTCACTTCGAAAGCCAAATTGCTAGGGACGAATGATGTCATTGAGATGCTGGGTGAGCAGGGAATAAACTAATCTCTCAAAGACTTTGGAAATCGTTGGAAGTAAAGAGATGGGCCTGTGATTTTCTGGAAAGAGAGCCGATTTTCCGGGTTTGGCAATCGTGATTAGTTTGGCTCCTTTCCATGATGAAGGGAAGTGACCTGTTCGCATGATTCCATTAAAGATATTTGTGATGATTGCGAAGACGAAAAATCAATCTTAATAAGTACAGCTGGCCTGCATCTCCCCAGTGACGAGTAAACAGAGAGATGATTGGCGGAAGCTAGTGCGCCAATACGAGTCTAGTTAATGAAAAAAAAGTAAATGTGTGCGGACGTGGGACCCCGTCAGGAACGAAGTTCATCACGCCTTTTCTTCAATTCTTTTACCAGCCTTAACGGCGACATACGCACATAATTTTAATCTTCCAACTGCCGTTTATTATTAGTTTGTTTTTATACAAATATTTACTGTTTCCATACGTTTAATGTTATTATAATAAAGGCGTAGAATTAATTACAACATCAAAGCTAAGTTAAATATCCATTCAATACATTCAATAAACATAAAATATTGGTTCATCAGTCTAGGCCTAACCTAAAATTATTGTGTGTATGCTTAATTTATTTTACTTGTCTTAACGGCAACGTACACACAATAATTTTAGGTTAGGCCTAGACTTAAAACTAATTTCTATGCCTAACTTAAAATTATCGTATGTATGTTGCCGTTAAGGCAGGTAAAATACATTAAATATACACACGATAATTTTAGTTTAGGCCTAGACTGATGAACCAACAGTTTATGTTTATTGAATGCATTTACAATTCCATATCAAATTACATTAGGATTTGAAGAAAAGGCGTGATGAACTTCGTTCCTGACGGTGGTGCCAAGACTGCATACATTATTTTTCCTGTTAACTACAAGTTTATTAAGTTTCTGACTAAGTGTTTTTCTAAGTAAAGTTTTTCAACGCTTGACGATAATATCTGAACTACGCCGGACGGAACCAATAGTAGTTCCAATTCATTCATTGCTTCGGACGGAATCAATTAATTTAAATTGATGAAGCAAAACACATGTTTCTTGAATTTACATTCATTGCCGTAGGAACCAATTTGGTAACGCTTTTTCGTTACGCGTATTTTACATTTGTCATTGCCATAGCAACCAATTAATAACCCTTTGTTCGTTACGCGTTACATTTTCTATTTGTTAACTACCGCAAGCCGCTTTAAGGAACTTCGTTCCAATAAAATATGACCGACAAAAATGAAAAACAATAACCGTAACGTGACGAAATGGTGATATTTAAGTACTGTAAATAAAAATTATAATTGTGGTAAAACTGGTTATATTAAATAAAAATAATTATACTCACGTAATTTGTAGTAAGTTACGTAACACTGTTTAATGTCCCACTTTAAAGCCTTGGCCCAGTAAGGAAATGCAACGCGAACAATTATATGACGCCACAGAATTAAGTCTTGCAATTGTCGCAGAAACTGTTAGGGAAGCGGAGCAAATGACGTCACTGGCGCGACCAATCCACGGTGGGAAGTGTTAGTTGACGTAGCTATAATCTGTCAATGTGTACAGTTGCTCACGCAACACAGTAACTGATGAACACACAAAAACATAGACGTGAAAAGTAATGCCAAGTCACTCTCAAAACATATTCGGCCCATAAAAGCCCTTTTACTAACAGAATAGAAATCCCCGAATTCTCTGGTCCCCTTTTGTGGATTTGTTCCTGGGATCGAGACAAACATATTTCACATCACAAACATGGGGCTACGGTGCTTACTTTTTTGTCCGTTTGTCTGTACGTGTTTTTTACAAAATAATTTATATCTGGAGAACGGTTTGACCGATTGAGTTCAAACTTGTATTGAAGTTATACCTAACAATTATCTATTTTAAGTAAAAAAAATAAACGGTACCAGGAACTGGCACATACTTTCTCACAAACATATTTAAATTATTAAACAGATTCACGGTGACTTGTAGGGTGGGGTAGGAGATGTGATTTTTTATTAAAGTTGGAGATTAACTAATAAATATTATTATTATTATCCAGAGAGAAAACTATTCGATCGATTTCGAACAAATTTGCACCAAACACGTCAATTAGGTCTTTATAGATGCACGTAAAAAGGTCTTGAAAAATTTTGAGAAACAACCCACTTTATGGCCAAAAAACCCCCCAAAATCAGTTATTATTATTATTAGCTAAAGGAGAATTTTTAGAAAGATGCGGTTTTTTGCATATGGTAGGGCACATTAAACGCTACAAATAAGCCAAATTTTATCAAAATCGTTAGAGCCGTTTTTTTATTAAAAAATAACTAATTTTTTGGGTTTTTTTTTGCAAAAAAGGGGGTTGTTTTTTAAAAATTTTCGAAACTCTTTTTCGTGCATCTATACAGGCCTACTTGACATGTCTGGTGCAAATTTGGTTGAAATCGATCGAATAGTTTTCTCTCTAGCTTTGTATACATACAGACATACATACAGACATACAGACATACATACAGACATACAGACATACATACAGACATACATACATACATACATACATACAGACTTATAAAGACAGACATTTTGTAAAAACCACTTTTTTGGACTCAGGGGGTCCCAAAACGGATATTTCCACAAAAATCTAAACATCGATTTTTTTGCGATCACTATACTTTCTTTATACTATAGTATAGTGAGAAAGTAATAAAGCGGCTATATCCAATCACGCGTTTCAAAATGTGTTGTTACTTGTGCTGTTATTATGTTTAACTTAACTTTTATCCTTTATCCGATTGTTTTGATAGTTACACCTTCCGATACTAAATTCAAAGAGGTACAAAACATTTACCTTAAAATGTTTGTTAAAATGTACGGTCTTGGGGTAATTTAGATTTGAAATTTTTAAACAGTCGCCATTTTTAAACGGATGATTGGATATAGTCGTTTATTTTACTTATTAGATCATTGTTAGGTATAACTTCCTGTCAAGTTTTAACTCAATCGGTCAAACCGTTCTTCAGATATTAATTATTTTGTAAAAAAACACGTACAAGCAGAGAGACGAAAAAGTAATCACGTTCACCCATGTTTATATTGTGAAATAATACGTTTGTCTCGATCCAAGGAACAAATCCACAAAAGGGGACCAGAGAGTTCGGAGTCACCCTGTGTAGTCTAATGCTTTACATTTTCTTACTCCCTCGCTTGTCCTTATTCTACCCAATTAAAAGCCAGAACTGATTAAACGGTAGAAGTCATATTCACACGTTTATTCTCGAAAAGATTTTTTTATTTTCAACTTGTGAATTTAAAAACTAGAAAATCTTTGTGAGGAAAATGTTTTGAAATTAGTTGTATCAAGCTTTCAACTAGGTGGGAAAAGGCCTACGCATGACCGCCTTTGGAGCAGTCTCGCCTATGACTGTCATTAATGTTTGTTTTTGGTAACGCTCTGTAGCCTGAGTTCCTAACCCTCAAGGCCCCTGTACCAGAAAAGGGTAAAATATTCCTTCGGAGATACCAGACTTGTTCCTTTGGAGATGCTATGTTTGGTTTTCTAGTTGACCGAGCGTAAGCGAGGTCTCCGTTTTAACTCGACCGTTTGGCATTTCGTCTGTGTCTGTCTCACGTTTACGGCCAAACGCCTTGACCGATTTTGATGATTTTTTGCATGAATGTTCCTTATTCCTAGGCCGAGCCATGCATATATACGGGTTTTTTCCATTTTTAACCCCTTAAATTAAATAAAAATGGCGGCCGGACCGTTTCTCTCAGTGTAAGCTCTTTTCCAAAGCCAGTTTGTGGCTTAACCGTAAGTCAAAATTGTATTCTTGATTTTTTTCCGTATCTCTAACGGTAAGCTCACAAAATGGCCGTAAACTTCGAATTTGTTAAAAATCGTCCAAGTTTTTGTATTTCAACCATGTTTTTATACGTTTATTCTAAACCAATTCAAAAGTGTTCCATAGCTTTTTTGTAGGTAAAGGTTTAAAGAATTCATATATGCCAGTAAAAAAAATATTGAAGTAAAATTAAGAACGTTATTAGCTCAAGAAACAATCACGTTTAGTACCGGTAACGAAAGGAAAATGTTTAACTTTAGGCCTACATAAAAAGTAGTAAAATTACTGTATTTTTTTTTTATAAATGTAAAAAAGTTTCATAATTTAGTTCTAAATAGAATTGTATAAACATATTTATCAATTTCAAATTTCTTATTTTGAAAACACTAGTTTTTATCTTCCTACTACAAGACTGCTAACAAAACTAGGCCTGTTTTGAATAGTAATTTAGGAATATATCATTTGTCCAAAAATGACATATTATTATAAGAAAGTGTAGAGGATAAATTAAAGAATTGAACTGTATACCTGTAAATTATCATTGTAAATTTCATAAAAGTATTTGGCTTAGCTTTACTTGAATTACAAAATGAGATAAACAAATGAAACCTCTCGGCGATAAAGGACATACAAAAAATGACCGTTGGACACCGTGGGAAGTGTTGGTACATGGGTTGAGAATAAAGTTAAGATCACTATCACGACGTTTTAACATCGTTTGTTTTCATTATTTCTAATATTGGAATATGATATCGAAGTTATGGAACTGTAAATACATTGTTAAGTTTTAGTTATTTAAGTATGTCAATATTAAATTCTATGTTGTCCCTCTATAACTTGATATTTTTAGCTATCTTACGCATTATTAACCTAAATAAAACACAATGCCTCCTAAAAGAAAATCTTTAGTAGTTAAAGCTTAAGAAAAAAAAAAACGAGAACTAGAAATCCCGGAATCGCGGGAATTGCAAAATAATGTTTCGCTGTCTAAACCTTGTGCTTACTTCCTCACTGGCGCACTATATTTAACCTAAGCTCAAAACCACATTTGTTATTTCAACGAGCGAGGTCTACTGTTCACAGAACTACTAGTATTTCATGTTCATGACATTTTGTCTCAAATGTCCAACCGTCCAGTATTGCCAACTGGGAGGCTACTCCAAGCCATTATCATACTTCCTCCGTCCCTTATACTTATCGTCTGACACTACACCCGAACCCTTATCTAACAAGAAAAGACAGGTACATGTTATTTTAAAGGGTTTTTTTTATCTAACATAAATTTTAGATTTTAATTTCGATTACCAGATCGACACGAACTCTGCATGTTAGTTATTGCCTCGTCTTCTCTGTTATTATCAGGCCCCAGTGCCAGCTAAAATAGCTGCTAACCAACTTGTATAGCTGCCGAGCATGATCAATCGTAATGCTTATCGCGTGTGCAACCATGTAGTGCATGAATGAATGGTCGACTGCGGCCCAACGCATTGTTGCACCAATCAACAAACATTGTATCACTATTTTACTACGTTTAAACTTGAGTTCATCTATTTATAAATAATCCGAATAGATTACAAGGTCAAAGTACGTGTATTTCCGTGTTAACTCGTCTCAGATCACTCAAGAAGTATAAACACAGAAATAGTTAACAAGTTCTATAGTCAAAGCTATTCGATAATTAATATTAGCGGTTGTACCATGATTCACGCATGTTAGGCCTATACTATAAACAACCTTTACCAAGATTTTCCTGGGAATCATTAAAAACGAATGAAACATTTATTTATTTATTTTATTTTTTACATTTAATAATTTTCATTTACTAATATTATAAAGAGGTAAACATTTTTTGTTTGTTTGTTTCTATGTGAGGGGGTAATCTCTGGAACTACTGTACCGATTGAACAAATAGATTTATTAATAAAAAGCTACACTATCCCTGAGTAACACAGGCTATAATTCTTTTTGATAAAAACATTTATATTTTCAATATTTGTAAATTTAGTCAGAAAAAATGTTAGGGTTAGGCCTAGACTGGTGAATCATCACAAGTATATACATTTATTACCAAAGCAACCAATTTAATAAAATAACACATAAAACAGCTGTTTGCTCCAATATTTCCATTATCAGCTGATTTCAAACTTTGAAGCAATTATTTAAATTTCTAACTTTTAGGTTAAGTCTTTATTAAAGTACAGACCTGAGCCTTGCTGGTTCTTTTAACATTATTATAACTGCTGTTATAAAATATACGAAATAATTTGATTTGAACACTTAACATTATTTACAGACTTAGCTTTGGGGTTATTATTAATAATACTATAAAGAGGCAAAATGTGTTTATTTATTATTAATTTGTATGTAGGGGGTAATCTGTGGAACTACTGAACCGATTGAAAAAAAAATAGTTTTACAAATAAAAAGCTACACTATCCTTGAGTAACATAGGCTAGAGTTAATTTTGATTTAAGGGTTAAAACAAAATCATAAAACAATAAATATTAATTGTTATACTTTTCTTAAAGCTAGAGAGTTGAAATTTTGTACATTTATTTATTACAAGATACATAGAAAAAGTATACTAGATTTGCATTTTGTCGCGTGCTGCTAAGGGGTGAAAATGTGATAACAACCTATAAAACAATAAAAAATAATTGTTATATTTTCCTTAAATTTAGTGAGCTGAAAATTTGCACATTTATTTCTTACAACAAACATAAATTGACATTTTGTTGCGTGCTGCTAAGGGGTGAAAATGTAGTAAAAATGTTGATTGTTTACTGTACTTTCCTTAAAGCTAGAGAATAAACTCTTAATAAATTAAGGAATTTAAAAATAAGAAGCCACTATGTTACATCCTAATTAAAATAAATAAGAATTTAATAGTAGGTCTTATTTATATAAAATAACCTGTTTGCATTTGCTTCGACGCGGGTCACTGCGGGGTTTGGCGAGCGAAGCGAGCAGGGGGCGGATCCCTCTAGTAGTTAATAAACAAAATAAATTTTTCAAAAACTATAAATAAGGTCGGTACTAGAACAAGAACATCGCTCCAGCGCCCACACAAAGTACAGAAGTAGAACGACAAATAAAATAATTCGACCACGCAGCTGAACCGCTGACGTGAGTTGAGCAAATTTCCAAAATTAAGTTTATAGGCCTATGTTTTAGGGTTTGAACCAACCATTTGGGAAATATGTGTATTCACGACGGCGCTGAACAGCTGCAAAATGGTTCGCACGCCATTCCGCATATTGGGGTATCTTCAATAGACAAAGCATTGCGTGCTTCGCACGCCAACTCCCGTATTGGAGTATCTTCAATAGACAAAGCATTGCGTACTTCGCACGCCAACTCCCGTATTGGAGTATCTTCAATACACAAAGCATTGCGTGCTTCGCACGCCATTCTGAATATTGGGAGTATCTTCAACACGCAAGACATTTCGTGCTTCGCACGCCAACCCCCGTATTTTGAGAATTTTCAATGCACAATGCAATGCGTGCTTCGCACGCCGACCCTCGTATTGGGAGAATTTTCAATACGCAGAGCATTGCATGTTTTGTTAGAGTAAAGTATTTTTGTTGAACCTTCACAGTTTTCTTATTTAATAGATCAGATCAAGCTCACAAGAGAGTAAGGCTGTAACCTACTGCATCCATGTGTATTGTATGTTGTAGTTTAATCAAGCAAATCTAAATATCAGTATGCATGCAATGCACAATGATGTAAAATATGTTGCTGGATCCTCTGTTGTTTTGTCTATTTTATAATTTAATTTGCACTTTTTAAACCTAGTAGGCTATTAATTTTTACTACTAAATTTCGGGATTTCGTGGAGGGGGTTTTGACCCCCTAACCTAACTCTAGCTACTGCCTCGATTGAATGAGTAGGGATTTTTTTTCTTACTACGAAAACCGTTGGCAACACTGGCAACCATTAATATAATAGCGCAGAACATCGTTATCAGTCAAGAAGGCCGTGACCTCTTCACTACTATTAAGTACTTGTAACCAAAACATTATTTTCGTTCCGTTATCTCTGTTCACCGTTTTACTTAGTGCGGTTGTTTGCAATTTTAATTTAGATTTTATCTCGGCCTGTTTCAAGGTTATGAATGGCTTGCTTTCTATTCCACAGTTCATCTTGGGTTTTAATTATAACATCGACCTTGTCATGTTGTCTTTTTACGAGTATCGCTAAAAAATTTGCACATTCTTTATAAGCTTTTCATATACAGAGTGTGCAGAAAATCAAGGCCGTAGCCAGGGGGAGGTTATAGGCCCCCCCGAAATCCCGAAATTTAGTAGTACAAATTAAACCACAACGTACAATACACATAAATGCAGTAGGTTAGAGACTTACTCTCTTGTGAGCTTGATCTGATCTAATAAATAAGAAAACTATGAAGGTTCAACAAAAATACTTTACTTTAACAAAACAAAATCATTTCATCATTACATCCTATGATATTTTACAGGTGTAACTACATAAACATTTAAAAAAAATCATTAAAATTGTTGTTTAACACGTTCACTGCTACCCAAATTTTGCATTTCATATGCTAGGAGCTGATTTTTTATTTTTTATGTTTATAGCCTAAATAAGTATAAATTACTATATTGTTTAACCTTTCTACGTAATAATCACTAATATTTTAAAGCGGAAGCACGTAAGCTTAAAATTGGCGGGAGAACTACGCAATGCATTGAGGGTTGAAAATACTCCCAATACGGGGTTGGAGTGCGAAACACGCAATGCACTGTGTATTGAAAATACTCCCAATTTGTTGGTTGGCGTGAGAACTACGCAATGTATTGAGGATTTACAATACTCCCAATACGGGGGTTGGAATGCGAAGAACGTAATCCACTGTGTATTGAAAATACACCCAATACGGGGGTTGGAGTGCGAAGAACGCGATTCACTGTGTATTGAAAATACTCCCAATATGTTGGTTGGCGTGAGAACTACGCGATGTATTGAGGATTTACAATACTCCCAATACGGGGGTTGGAATGCGAAGAACGCAATTCACTGTGTATTGAAAATACTCCCAATACGGGGGTTGGAGTGCGAAGAACGCGATTCACTGTGTATTGAAAATACTCCCAATACGGGGGTTGGAGTGCGAAGAACGCAATTCACTGTGTATTGAAAATACTCCCAATACGGGGGTTTGTGTGCGAAGAACGCAATACTGTGTATTGAAAATACTCCCTATATGTTGGTTGGCTTGCGAAGCACGCAATGCATTGCGTATTGCATTTACTCCCAATACGGGGTTTAGTGTGGGAAGCACGCAATTCATTGTGTATTGAAAATACTCCCGATGCGGGGATAGGAGTGAGAAGCACGCAATGCACAGTGTATAAAAATACACCTAGTATGGGGGTTGGCTTGTGAAGCACTCAATGCATTGTGTATTGAAAATACTCCCAATATGTTGGTTGGCGTGA
>JAGFPH010007176.1:5668-16926 GCA_018207615.1 Philaenus spumarius | reverse complement strand
TTATAAGTTTAGAATGTGGTTGTAAAGCTCGTATTAAACAGGAATAAGAAGATATTCATAAATTCTTCCAGTTATCAAATAAGTTTTACACCAGAATAGTAATTGAGTATTTAAGTGGTTGGTGTAATTATACTAATGATACATGGCCAACTAATTCTCTTTGTAGAAATCACTTCAAAGAGATGACATGGAAAACACTGATTTCATGAAAGTTTTGGTATCTTAATCAACGTGTAAAGTAGAATAACACTTTATGGATTTAAAACAAACCGAATCTCAAACGAAAACTTAGCGAAATTGTACCAGTCGATCAATGGTGTGCTCACTGCAAAAGCATTTTTTCTTAAGTGAATTTAATCTTGACTGTTAAAAATTTTAGAATGAAATGAAAGTATAGACTATTGCCGCTATTATTTTTACTAAACCATACATTTATGTTAGTAAACACTTTGTGTATGTCGTGTGAAAAATTTAGTGAAAAAGAGAATTTTTTGAAGCACACTAACTCTTTAGACAAATATTGTTAATAAATCACAACGTAAATACAGTAGAGCGCCGATTATCCGAAACGTCGGTTAACCGAAAGATTCAAAATTCACGCCACGCCAACATTACACTAACTCGTGCGAGTCGTTCCGGTCCTTTTCACTGTTCCACGTCAACCTGTACATCTAACCTCATTTGCGTCACTAACATCAGCGTTGTTTTAACTGTCCTAGCTGTTTAACATAGCTGTTGTTTGTTGTACTGTGCGACTTCTAGCAATATCGGCGAAACGTAAACGTGTTGTACTTAGTCTTTCCGACAAACTTAAAATTGTAGAACGATTAAAAAATGTGCAAGTGGATCAAGCTCAGCTAGGGAGTTTGGTGTTGGGAATTCGACGATAACTGACAAAGTTTGGACAGTGAAGACGGAAGCTGATAATGATGAAGCCTTCCAATGCTTCGAGACTGCTATTAAACGGTTGGAACAGCAAGACGAATGCGAAAAGCCTATGAGACTTGGCGGCAAAAAATGAGTCTCAAAACTTAACCAAACAAACACATTCGACTTTTTCTTTTAGGTTAATTTTGTACTGTTTTTGTCACATTTAAGTCGATATCCTAAAAATTGATTATCCGAACAGCCCCCTGCACCAATTGTTTCGGATAATCGGCAGTAGTGTACTTGATTACTTGTACTATATTTCATAATTTCATAATTAGAACTTGTACCAGTACCAAATAGTTTTACTTATTTCTTGTACACGCACTAAAAATGTCCAAGCTCACACTTTGAAATTCTGGTCACCCTTATCGGGCACTAAAGGTTTTGTACCATTAACCATCTAAAAGAACTACTGAGAGTAATTTAAAAAAAAGAAAACAGTCGTGGGACTGCCATCAGAAGTGAAAACTGTCATGAATATAAATCGTTGGTTATATTGGTTTAATCTGAAATTTGAGAATTATTTTTACCTTGACCCATTTAAAATAAAATCTAAAAAATAACATAAAAATTATTGTCTATAGTCAAATAAGAAATAAAAAAAGTAGGCCTATAATGTCTTGTAAATTAGTTTTGGTTATTTTATTTAAAGGATAGTAAAATATACATATATTTATTTGTATACATATGTAAATATTCTTTATAGCAGATTTATGAAACCAAGAAAGAAACATTTCTTTTTTAACCGAAGCAAGGACGTATCAGGCTTTTTTCTTCAACTAAAATAATTTAAAACATTAATGACTTTGCTGACTTTGGTATTTAATATACATATAACACAAATATCATATATATATATACATACATACTATATCTCGAGCGGTGACGGTCGCGAGTTTGATGCTTTTTCCTCTCCCAATAAGAAGTGCTATGTAGTATATTCGCGTTGCGTACATACATATATATATATATAATACATACTATATCTCGAGTGGTAACGGTCGCGAATTCAATGCTTTTTCCCCAAGCAAAAAGTGCCCAACGCCGCTAAAGAAGTTTTCACTTCAAAAATTTTAACATTCACAATATACATAACACACACAAGTTTTATAATGTTCTTATGCTTCCAATGTTTGTCTCAATTCGACATGAAATAGTTTAGTACAGAAATTAACAACAATGAAAAAAAACCTGAATTTTATAACTTTTAAAAAAAATCTGTTTCCATTGTTATAGTTTTTCTAAAAAGTATATGAATACCTATAAAGTATAATAAGGAGAATGGGTTTATGAGCAAGATTTTAAGGACTATTTAAAAAAAACTACATACAGCATTTTGTAAAAAATAGTTTTACTTTGGCTCGCATTAAAATGCCGAAGTATTGAAATCATATGACAATTTTTGTGTGTCTGTTAACACGGGCCATATATTCACTCACAGACGTCATAAAACTTACAGTGTGGGGTATCATTTTATATGTTTTGGGGAACGGGAAAACCGATTTTGACAGTTAAAGAGTCGTAGCTCGTCGGGATCACGTTTTTGGAGACAACATTGAAAATACTGTGTGGGATATCGTGTTATAAGTTTTTGGGAACGGGAAACCCGGTTTTGACAGTTATTAAAAAAAAAAGCCAAAGTCTCAAAAAAGTGTTCCATCTTGTTGATATCCTTAAATAAAGACCTTTCGAACAATACCCCACTTGAATTTTTTTTTTTAACTTGAGCCCTAAAAATCCACAATATAATATTTCCTTCACAGTATTATGGTCTTAAGCATAATATACTGTTTATTGGACTATATGCAGATTAGCAAGATTTATAACTATGTAGAATTTCTTTTTTCAAGCAGAAAATCAAATATGAAAAACAGACAACATTTTTTTTAGTAAACCCCCTATCTGGGTTCTGTTTTTCTTTTTGCAGCACGGAACTATAATAACTAATAATGAGCTTGTTAGAATAATTATACACACAAAACCTGATTTCCAGGCTGACAGAGTTAGTTTGAATATTACATAAATATTTGGTATTGTTTTATATTTCAACAAAACTGTGTTATAGCTTAAACTAATTTAAAAGTATTATTTTTGAAGGAAGTTACAAGAAACTATTAAATTTGTTATTGTGTAATCTCGGCTTGATAGTTTAGCCAAGAATATTATCTCACCGTTACAATTCCAAGTATTGGTTTAATCTTATTTCAAGTCATTGATTTAAGTCTGTCTAATATTATGCCTACCTACCTACCTGTAGGTTCTGTTGATAGCACACCTTAACAGGGTTTTTAACAAGCTGATATTTAAAACATATCCCTGAATTCTTTTTTAACATTGTAGACTAGTAAAAATTGTTATTATTCTAAGATTATAGTTGGCTTATACTTTAACTATTAAAAAATTTTGCTGAGAAACTGAAAAATTGGCAATTTGGGAAAAACACAAAATATTAATATAGTAGATTTTTCAATTTATATGACCTAATTTAAAAAAAAAATCATTGTGGATGTTTGTGATATTGAAGAAGGTGGGACTAAAGTAATCTTAGACAGAAAGCCAAATTTAGATTCAAGGAAATATGTAAAAAGTTCCATTCATAGACTTTTCCTAGTTGCAAATACTGTACATATTACGTTATAGAAATTATTTCAAAAAAGTTATTTATTTTTTTAACTAAACATTTTATTAAGGGCCTAAAAGTAAAAGGGCCTATCCTTTTACTTTTGTTGGTAGAAAGTACAGGGCGTGTACAAAATATGGAAACGGCTTCAAATTTCAGAAATTGGTCAACCATCTACAGAGTGGTACAAAAATTAGTAGAGGATGTACAAAGTGTAAAAATGAAATAACAAAACGTGATTTTTCTCCACTTTTTAAAGTGACACTATTATTATTTTTACATATTTTCTAATAGATCAATATAAGATACGTAACAGTTGTTAATTTATCTTTAAAAACCGAGTTTTGATATTTTAATTTTGTATAAGTAATTATAAACACAATATTACATTTTTTGTTTCCATACATTTATAAACTAAAATTAGAAAAAAAACATGTTTCCCAAATTGTATTTAATTGTAACAAATCACCCAATGACCAGCACATTGTTTTATCTCAATCCCATCAATAGAAGCTTATTAACTTCTTGCTTACTAGGGTTAAATAATGGTAAACATTTGTTATACGAACTTCAATCTAAACTAACATTAAGGTGTTGTTTTTTACGCAAATAATTAAACGTGTGTTCTCTTTAGTGCAATGAGCAAAATCGTAGTTAGTTTGAATTTTATATTTTAGTTGATTACAAGGGTGCGGACATTTTATGTTACAAATTTAAGAGAGAAAAAAACGAATATAAAATATTTTCATTCTGTAAACAAAAGTATTATAAATAAATAGAATCTATTGTGTTGAGAGTATGCTTCTGCTAAGAAATTATCAATACTATCTTCTACTTATAAAATTTAAGCCTAACACACCAAAGTCACTGACCTAGAAACTTCAGAGTAATTTATGCTCATATAATCTAAAGCACACAGATTAGGCAACACAGATCCTGTCAAAATAATCTAGTTCTACACAAACCTGTGGTCTAACCTACGTTGACAACATGCCAGAACATATTAGCTGTGACACTTTTGTGAGCTGTTTAATTGCTCTTGACAAAAAGTAAACAAATGGGCAATGTTCACAATCTCAGATAAAGTAAAAGCAAAAAGATGAAAAAACATAACTATGATTACAGGATGAAATTATTAACACAATTAATTCAGTTTCTCAAATATTACCTATATCGCTTCATTTGTTTCGCCACTAGTAATCGTTAGGCGACTTTTTAAAATTGTACATTGTTTATTTTTATATAAATGATGAGGAAGTAGACTAACAATAAAAAACTGTAAAAGAAAGAAGATGAATGAACTTCAGAGAAGAAATAGTTGACTAGCAAAGTAAAAAGATTTCAGTAAGGAGGAAAGGAGAAAAGAGTGGGTAGAATAATAGTGTGTTTTGTAAAGAACGTAACTAAAACGTCTTAATATTAGGTTTACAAAAACCGACAAAAGTATATTATGATTAGATTAGGAAAATTATTTTTTAAGAAAAAAATTTAAGTATTTCGGGTAGGCCTAATCATACAATTAATTGGTTTAATGAGGGTTCCAGCAATATGTGCGACAACATGAAGGGCGTTTGAGTTTTATTTTAAAGGATCTGTTTATTTAGACCAGGGCCAATCATGTTTAAGGCAATAAAAATTCTTAGCAGTATACAAATGGTCAGAAAATGTAGTTAATGGTGTAACTAATTAAGGAAAAATTGACCCGACTGAGTAAAAGTCCCGGAAGAGGGGGGTGGTAGTATATATATACATTTTAGGGGTGTATATTTGTTTTTTGCGATTTGCTTCTAAACTATGCATCCTATCGAAAAAAATTAAACGTAAAAGTTGTAGATAATGAAAAAATGAAAAACTTTCTCATTATTGACCATAACCTCAAAATTATCAAGAAAGATGCAAAAAAACTTTCTTTTCGTTTTTAATTTATAACTATCGCCAAATTGTTTATATTTTCATGAAAATCGGTGAAAATGTTCCTATTTGTATTTAAAACAGGCCCTAATCTGTTCAAATCAAAATATTTAATTTTCGATGTTTTACGAAGAAAATTTTTAAAAAATACCTAATTTTCAACTTTACCAGTGCTCATTTTTTTGTTCAAATCTCAACTTTAATATAGAATTAAAATATAATATTGTTTATAGACAAAAATATCATTAAAAAAGAGGATAACCTAAAAAACTACTTTTTTTAAATCAATTTTTCGGTGAAAATCATGAATTTTTTTTATTGTAAATAAACGTTTACAATACAAAAACTCATTATTGAATTCACTTTATAAAATCAATATCAAATATACCTTTCTCTACAATCTTCTACACAAAATACAACTAAACTGAAACAGAAATATAACCTAGAAACCAGAAAACTTAAAAAATTATTATTTTAAGTACGCAAATACCAACAACACAAAACGATATACACAAATATTTGTTAAACATTATTGTGTACTTTCTACATTCTTACAAAATAAGGAGTTTATAATACTCGTAATAAATTAAATAGTAGTCAACCAGGAAATTGTGAAACTAGCTACAGGCAAATTACAAAGATATAGATTTAAAAAAAAATGTATGTGCCCAAGTTTATAAAATTTAAGTAAATTAGTTTAAATAGCTAAAATTTATTGTGTTACATAAGCAAATATGAAAATAAGTTTTTAAATCTTTTCTACAGCTTTGTACAATCAAACAAAAACTACTGAAAACGAGTTGCCGTCCAGGAAATTAGAAGCGTAAATGCAGAGACGACCACTGTGCATATCTAGTTTAGTAAAAATTTTTTGGAATTAATGTTTTAACGAGTGAAGTCTCTTGTTTTTAGGGTCAATGGACCAAATGAAAAAGGTCCTAATTCAATGGCTCTCACATTTAAAAGTTATAAATTTAACCCACTTTTAAAAAACCTAGATTTAAAAATCTGCATTTCTGTTTAGGTTGTCTACTCTATGATCACTAACTACACACCAAATTGCACATACAATACATTTCAAACAAATGTACAAACATAAAAATTTATACAAAAGAGTTGTAATAAAGCATCAAAAACGGCAGTTTTTATACAATTAAAAACAAGACAATTGTAAGAAAAGAGAGTAGTAGTCTATGCTGTTGCCGACTTTAATCTTTTTATTTCCGAAATTTCTTTCCCTTTTTGTTTTAGTTTATCTTAAACAGTTTAGAAAGTGTTGCCATGAAAGGCTCCTAAACGATGTTTTCTCTCAAAATTTTTACTTTGAAACACATGACGAAAACATAACCTATAGCCCATGTAGAGGTACTTGATTCATCTATACTAATATTATAAAGAGTTAAAATTTGTTTGTAGGCTATGTAGGGGGTAATCTCTGGAACTACTGAACCGATTGAAAAAATAGTTTTACTAATAAAAAACTACACTATCCCTGAGCAACATATAATTCATTTTGATAAAAACATTTTTTATTTCAATATTTGTAAATTTAGTCGGAAAAATTCTTAGGTTAGGCCTAGATTGATGAACCAACACATGTATTTACATTTATTATCATAGCAACCAATTGAATAAAATAACAGATACAACAACTGTTTGCTCTAATATTTCCATTAACAGCTAATTTCAAACTTTGAAAAAACTATTTGTATTTCTAACTTTTAGGTTAGGTTTTTATTAAAGTGTACACCTGAGCCTTGCTGGTTTTTTTATTATAACTGCTGTTATAAAAATATATGAAATAATTTGATTTGAACATTTAACACTATTTACCATCTTAGCTTTGGGGTTATTATTAATCCTACACCTTTATTTTAAAGAAAACATAACATGATTATGTGCATAGAAGGTTCCAAAGGGGTTGGCGTGCGGAGCACGCATGGGTTACCCCTAGTTATTAAATGTTTTATAAGTCATTTTTGCAAGGCTTCAAAGAATTATATCATATAGTGGTGATAATTTAAAGTTAAATTCAATGAGCCATTATATAATCTTAGCAACAAAACTCCCGCCAACAGCGTTGAAAGAAGCGAAAATCTCTCAGCAGGTGAAACAGAGCAAGTTTAAATGAAACCAATGACAAAGAATAGGTGAAAGGGGGTTGGTAGAAGGAAACAGGGCACTGGAAACACACAATGCAAGGAAAACAGAGGAAACTTAAATGAAACCGTGGATAAAGTGAAGGTTGTAGGGAGAAGGAGGCAGGGAAATGGAAACGCATAAGTGGGGATGGTTAGGGTAGGGATTAGGTTTCTATATGCACATCCAAGAGCGAGGTGCTAAATACCAACCATTCTACTTTGGCGGGCAAAATGGATATCAACCCTTTTTGCGGCTGAGGGTTTTTTTGGCGTGCTAGTTTTTACAACAAAGTGGTTTTTTAGGAGATTAATTGTTCTATTCAAATAAAAATATAAACTACTTTTTCTTTATACATTTCTATATGTTTCTAC
Organism: Philaenus spumarius; assembly: GCA_018207615.1. Taxonomy (NCBI): domain Eukaryota; kingdom Metazoa; phylum Arthropoda; class Insecta; order Hemiptera; family Aphrophoridae; genus Philaenus; species Philaenus spumarius. Next base: position 8,952 of record JAGFPH010007176.1, on the reverse strand, counting down.
AGACATGACTTACATTGTCATTAAGTGAATGCTGCAACTATAATAATTAATGTTGTTAAAGTGTCCAACAGTTCACTTATCACTCAGCAGTAGGCCTAATTATATTTCCAAGATAAATTATATTGAGCAACTAGACATCACCATCAACTAATGACTAGAGCCGGACAAGTTAGAACTAGATTAGGTATATTAAGTTGGCATGGAAGGCTCCAATTAAAATGTTGGCTACTAATTTCAAACTCTTATATTTCAAAAGTAATTGGAATGGAGCAAAACTTTATCAAGTTTGTGAAAATCTTGGAATCAGATTATGTGATATTCACTGATGATTCAAAATTGTATTTTATTAGTTTTTTAAAACTTTATTACTTTTTGAGCGAGTAAAAAAAGCATTAGATCACTACTTAAACCATACAACAAGTTAGCCAAGTTCAAAGTTATGTATAATCCCGGAGCTATAAATGACTTTGTACTTAGAGTAAAATAGGTCAAAACATAACTTAGTAGGTTTTATGTTAATGTCAACCAGTTGCTAGAGGGGTCCAACCCTAGATTAAATCAGGTAGTTCTGACTTTCTTATATATTGTTCGGGATGGTTAGAGAGTGAAAAACCCAAGTCTGTTCAAATCCACTATTGCAGGAGGTTGCACAAACATCCTTCGACAGAAATCCTCCACTGCAGAAATTTCATAAGCAGAAGAACGCATTGCGGTCGCATTATATGGAGGTGACCTTGACCAATGCCTCACCGATTTGCGCCGCTCGACATTTATTAGCAGCTCTGCTAAGGTTGGCCAAACTTCCGCCGACGACAGACACAGCCCACTTCCATTCACTCTTGATTTTGGAAGTAAAAAAAAACTTTTTGAGACGTGCAATTTAAAAGCACCTAACATCTCCACAACTTACTTGAATGCGTATTTACTAAAATCAGTTTTTCATAGAATTTAAGCGATCCAAAGGGGCAGGAAAGTGACAACTTTGCTGGAATTAAAAATTTACCCACTTCTTTGCTGCTCTTTTTTTCTTTGCTATTTTTCGTGGTAATTCTTGGAGGAAATTTTGTTCTCTACAAGAATAAATGTGGATCAAATTTGACTACGATGCACAGTTTTAACACGTTCAGTGCGGAAGACTCAACATATGAATCTTTGGGGAAGCCCTCTATATAGCGGCAGACGCATCATGTGAGTCATTGGTAACATGAACAGCTACACGGGTGAAAGAAACTGCCTAGTCTTGTCGAATAGGTATTGTTTGTTGCTGTCTCACCCTCAGAAAGAGCTCTGCTTTCACTTTGCCGTTCCCGATTCAAAGTGTTTGTTAGTTCATCAACACTTGAACTTTTGTTCATAATTCTAAGGTTAATTGATATTTGTTTCTTTAACTATTCAGATTTTAACATTTATACTAAAAAGACTTATTTAAATCTATACACTTCATATAGACTGATTCAAATTTAACTAAAAGTTTAAAATTTGTGTTTGTCTTTTTTGAATATTTTTTTTCGGGTGTTTATCATATCAAACCTTTTTTTTCGCATGTCTTAGGTATGTTGATATTTGCATGTTATTGTAACATAATTATAATAAGCAACTTATTTAAAGTTATACATTTATTTCGTCTCTTTTGAATATTTTTATTTTGTATTATAATTAAATTATTTTCATTATTTGAAAATAATACAGGGGGTGTGACAGGTAGTTTATGTTTGTTCACCATGGCATGTGACGCAGCGTGTGCGTCAAGAAATTTGATATTTTATTTTACTAAAAAACATGTTTAAGTAGAAAATTAATCCAAACGATGGGTTTTTGGCACAAATTCATTAGCAAAAAACACATTTTTTACAAATTTGCTTGATGGAAGGTACTTTATAAAAGGCTTCCTGCACTGAACATGTTAAGCGAAAAACTGGAAAGAGTGCTGTTTTTCTGTGTTTTTCAAGATAGCGGAAAATGCAGAGGGGTGGGGTTTTCACTCTCTAACCTTCACGAACAATACATACAAAAATCAGAACTACCTGATTTTATGTAGGGTTGGGCCCCTTTTTACCATATGTATTTATTCTTTATAAATCCATGTGGTTCGTAGGGAGTTTAAAGTCAATTGGAAGGGGTGTAAATGCAGAATACAAAGCAGACTTGGTGCCTAACATCCTCGCACGAAAAAAAGTGCACAGGGAATGTATCAACCAGAAGTTTGTTTTCCATTTATTGCCTATTTTTTAGATCCACACTGCTAAACATGGATACACGACGTTTATTTTATAATGTATACACACGAATTTGAGTGAAGAAGTAGTTGCAAAAAAATATTTTCTATTTTCCCCGCCCCTTGATAGTTGCGGTAAAAACACTTTTTGAGACGTGCAATTTAAAAGCAACTTACATCTCCACAACTCACTCGAGTGCGTATTTACCAAAATTAGTTTTCATAAAAAAGGAACGGGAAAGTGAAAATTTCACCCCTTCATTGCTGCTCTGTACCTCCTTTGGTATTTTTCGTGGAAACAAAGTTCATTAGTGATTCTTGGAGGACATTTTGTCCACGACAAGAACAAATACGGATCAAATGTGGCTATGTTAGGAGTTTTAGCGAAAAACTGGAGAAATGCCATTTTTCGGTGGGTTTTTTCAAGATGGCAAAAACGCAGAGGGGTAATGATGTCGAAAACTTTAATTTAACTGATCAACGTTTACTTCTGTGTAACACAGGATCGTTTAATCATTCCACAGCTCCTCAAAACCAATATTTCTTTTAAATTGCAAAACCGATCAATTGTTAAATTTTTTGTTATATAACGTAACAAAATAATAATGTACCGTATTGCAGGGGTGCAGAAAGTGTTTTAGCACACAAAATTTCCCCAGAACACACTTTTTTCACTAAAAATTTCCCCAAAATTGATCTTTATTCGCTACAGATACGCCAGACATTAACACAGTTTGTTTATCTACTTCAACATATTTATTGACCTTATGTTTTAATAATTTGTATTATATTCATTATAAAATATAAATCTTCAAAAAAATAATAAAAGCATTATTTTTACTTAATTAACTATAGTGAAATTTAATATCTACAGTGAAATATCTTCATATGGTCCCAAAAGGTTTAAAACAAAAAAATACAACTTGATTATTGCTATTTTATTATGTTTAAAAGTAGTCCTAGTATTACACTGTAAAATATTTTATAAAATATGTTTTATAAAAGTTCTTTGACAAAGATAATAATGGGCCATCTTTTATAATATACTTCTTTTATAAAATTTAAGAGG